>LOND01007382.1:0-12891 GCA_014220965.1 Paragonimus kellicotti | reverse complement strand
GTATGAAGTCATTATGTTTATCCCAACATGCTTTCAATTTCACTCGCCATTGTGTATATGTGCAAGAAAGCGGTTGAATAACACAGCGCTTTTGATGACTTTTCTAAATAACACGACTTGTGCCTAACGATTTCTAATTATACTTTGTAATATTACCATAACACTGTAAACAATAATGTTATTATTACTATAATCATTTTACCGAGGTTTCCACGTTAGCGGTTTTACTCGACACTTGAAGTTCGGTTCAGTGTGCCTGCTTTTAAAGACCCTGTCAGCTGATTCGTTCGTAGGAGTTACTCAGGGCAATCCATGAATGTGTTAATGTGTCTATCTATCTAGTTCAGAATATGAGTTTGCGCGTGTGACGAGTGTCATGGCGACTTATCCCTAAAGGTGGGGTTCTTCGTGAGTATTGACCTTTTCCTTACTGTTTTGATTTAGGTGTCCTAATAACGTTTCTATTAGAATTGTCTCCCAGATTTATGTAGATAGCAAAGCTGATGTTGTTTTTTTACTCTGTCAGCCAAAATCATCGTGAATTAATTTGAATAGGTTGATAGACAAGCTAGGTGCCGTTAGGAATATATGCTAGCCCGTCCATCGAGCGACGGGTTACTACAGTACCCACCCACTTCCCGTTCGTTTGTTAGTTGTTGTCTTAGTGAGTGGAAACACAAACTTCTTCAATGTTGGTTTCATATGAGGCTGTGATTAACAGATACTTCAAGAACGCTCATCATGAATTCTTACTGTGTGTTTGTTTAGGAACTATCCATTAAAAGCTGTCCAACATCATTGTAACACCAACAGTCTTGTTCACATATTAGGTCGTAGAAACAAGACAGTAATCGAGTCCACGCAAATTTGATATAGCAATTGTAGTAAGAATGCAATCGTTTAAAATATAGTGTTGGTTGACAACCTCTTTTAATGTCAATTTTGAAGGAAGTGATTATATTTCGAATAACCTCAACAACTTTTCATTAGTGGTTGACTGTTCTATTTGCGGTGTCAGTTCGAACATGAGGTGCACCATTGTTTCTCCGGTTGGTTTGAGTATTCATACTAGCCATTGAGTAGATCTGTATAAGGGGGAGATACATAGGTGAATAGAGTAAGACTCAATGAAACTGTTGTTGTCTGTGTGTTGAGAAGTTCGAACAGCCACGAATTCTTCTGTCAACTGACTACAGCTTGTTAAATTCTATTCCACCAATAAAACCACAACTGTAACACATTTGTACCTGACGTGTTAATTGCTTTCCAACTGGCAGCATGCTATTCGATTGGCTTACTCGGAAAGACCCAATTAATTATTGAGAAATAACGTTACATTTGACTGCACGTAAGTAATGTGAAACAATCGGTTAACATAATGTGAACACCACCTACATCTACTGGTACTTCAGTGGAGATTTCCAGCAACATTTTTCCAGAAGAAAGCCTAAAATCGGGCTTTGATCTTATACAACACAGCAGTGTGCTAGAGAATGTGATTGAGACCATGGTCCTAGTATGTTTATCGCGATCATAGAAAAATAGAGACTTGAAAAAAATGTTCCAGGTAGTGAAGGATTAAACAATTCAAAATATTGTTATAATTGAACGGGGTGACACAAAAAAGAGAAATTACAAATACGAGAGCTGTAAGCAAGAGTTAGAGGGGAGATCACAAATCTTTATCTGCACGTGGTATTACTTCAGGCGGATTGCTTCAAAGATGTGTCTGTTGCCACATCGAACTTGAACTTCAAGTCAATCAGTAACGATCACCAACAATCAAGGATAGTTGTAGACAACCATGTTATCCGCGTATTCCCGTTAACTTCTAAATAAATATTGAGGCACAGTTATTGATAAGCAACGCTCCAGAATGTGTATTGGCTTATAGGTGTTCTCCGTTCTCTAAGTGATTGCACTTTATTTGCAACAGTCCACAACTTAGGTGCAAATTTTGAAAACGATTCCAATTGGCTCACTGAACACAGCTGTGCGATAGCTAGTGAACATCAAAAGTTCAGGTTTCAAATGGCATGGTTTACCTGTTCAAGTTGCAATAGCAGTTTAGAATTCCAACTAGTCTAGTCTGTTCTGACCGGCTAACAAATCTCTGGATTACCTCCGAGATTTTTGGTCTCTGTCGGTAAGAAATCATATTCGACTTCCCAATTTACGTGCTAATTTTTCGGTTCGGCTGTTAACTATAGCGGTGTTAGTTGTTGAATACTTTGAAATTAGACGTAATAATATAAAAATCGTAGAAAAATAAGTGTCCTAAACATGTGTTACATGCAAATTTTTAAAATATCTTCCTTATTTTCCTTGTGATATACATGTACACCGTATTACCAAGCGGTTATTTGATTGATGAACAATTGTATAATAGTGTTATTAGATATGTAGTTATTAGTCCCTTTTACACATTTATCTATTAGTGAATTGAGTAACGTTGTAAGTGCTGTATATATATATATATATATATATATATATATATATACCAACAGTTATGTTGCACTAAGTTTCAGATGTCAGGCAGTCAGATTAAAAAAGGCTTACGTTGCTTACTCTGAGTAGTCCATTTTCAGCTTACAATGTATGCAACTCATATAGAAACGTAGTAATTCTACGATAAACGTTACACTATGATCATTGTACTGCATTATGTTCTCATTGAGTAAACCGACAATCAACTGATTAAATGATTTTTTTTATCGTAAACGATCTCTGAACTATACACCATGTATCATGTAGTGTATCAAATTGGGCACATTTTCGTTGTAAACGTAAAAAACGGTTGGCGGTTTGTGGTTCGTGTAAATTGTAAGATATTTTAAAACCATCAGTGGAAATGTGAGACTGCGACCGCCGTTTCATGTACAACTGAATCTGCCAGTGAAAGTGAACGCGTTTACAAAAGGGATGCTTGTGTGGAACATGACCTGTCTATTCTATAATTCATTTAACCTCTGAATTATTGTTCAATGTACCTCAGAGGCCTGATTTACTTACAAGTCAGTGTTTTGTTTCCGCAATTGAGTGTATAATGGAAATGTTTGGCCACTTCTCATATGGATGAAACTGTGTTTATTCCTGTGATTTGCAGGTCTTTTACGTGATTAGATCCATGTAGCACATGTAAGTATTTATTGATCAAGCAAACTTACAACGTTATGTCCATTTTGTGAATACATATATTCATCCTAGCTATGCAAATTCTTTCCAGGCATTCATAATGATGGAGATCGTCCAAGAGAACAGAATTATTATTATCCGTTTTTAATGAATAGTCACTAATGATGAATGGGCATTATTTCTGTTGAAGAATCCATGTCTTCCCGTCCAAAACCGCCTCCGTCCTCGAGAAAAACGATTAATCCAGTCCAGAACGGTCGAGAGGTAACCTTGGTTATTTTTTACCTGTCCGACCTTTATTCCGCTATGCTCATTGGTGGCTAAGTGACCCTAACTATTTTTTCGGTAACTGTCCTTCTATTTTCTGATTCGAGAATGTTTTAGGTCACTACGCACCATATAAATACCTTGTATTTTTCGCCTTCTCACTCGTTTTTGCACGCATTTTTGGTTTATCTTGGGAGCAATCACGAGAATAGTCGTGTTATTTGTCGGGACCGAGATTTTCCGTGTTAATTATTACCAGCAGGAGAATCCGATTTTTGTCAAGCGCACTACTATATCGAGGACGAACCAGCGTATCCTTTCAAGGGTTTACAGCACATACACACACATACACAACTGTGGAGGAAGTGTAACTTCTGTTTTCTAAACATATTGGTGTCACAGATAAGTTATCCACATTCAGAGTGTAATATTCGTAACAGTTATGAATGGTAATGCTATTTCTTATTATTCCTTCAATTAAGGTTGCCTCGAAATCACATGGAATTCTATCAGCCACGTCCCTATTGATACGTTGACCATCACTGTATCGATAATTGAGCATTCATCACCCGTATCACATAAACTGTTGGTTCCACTTATTCCTTTTTCTCTATCTTCATTTTACCCTTATTTTCATCCCTATTTGCCTCTTTGTTTATTTATCTCCCTACATCAATTTAGTTCACCCACTGCTTCTAGTATCACTCAACTATGTACTACTTTCATTGTCTGAAATCCATTTTCAGTCTATGAGAGTTGTAGCACAAATAAAGAAAGAAACATGGGTGAACAACTTACCATTTGATCTATTTACAGCTATCTTGAGAAGATGTCTCAGAGGCTACTAATGTGACAGAAAATGTTCGACAAACTAGATACTCTACCGTACAGATCGAGACTTCCAGTTTGGACGAATTACATTAATGAATAAAATACAAGGACCGCTAGAGTAAAGTGATATAACTGGATTAAGATTTATATACCAGACTCGATTTTTATCATGCTTGAATGGGGGAAAACTGTGCTACATTATACGTAAAGTTTGTTAGTGTCTGCTTTCGGATTTAATGGCTCACAATTTCATTTGGACAGATGTTTGTCAATACGGCACTACACTGAAGGTATTCAATGTGATTTTTACCGGAGGAATGGTCCCTAAGTAAATTTTCATACAATCTACGAGTTCAACTTTAATAGCTCCACATCGGACACGATCGGTCTGGCGGTCGTGTGGACAGAAAACACAAACCTTACGTCGAAATTATGCAACTGTCAACGTTCCGCACAAAAAATTCTTGTCCACATTTTGCATTCTTTGATTTTTTTCTTTGTTTACAATCCGCGATATTGTTGAAAATACTCTCAATATGTGTGAACATATGTCTCTATGTAATGTATGATGATAACACATGCCGCCTCGGTCTTATCTCCATAAGTTGGTTGGTCGCTTTTAATCATGCTTATGGTCCAGAGTACTTACAAAAGCTAGTTGTAACTGCTGACTGCTGACTGGATTAATCTGTCGGCAAATGTCGATTTATTGGTATGACCGTTCTATACGACCAACCGAAGTAACAATAACCACAGTCATCGATTATTTCAACAGAATTTCTCAAACAGTTCAACCAGGGGTCCGTCAACGTCATTGTTGAGTACCAAAATTGTTATGTTTACAAGTAGCTTAGCAAATTCATTAAGTTGAGGAAGACCATATCATAATAGAATTAGACTAGATGAAAAAATAATAGAACAATAGCATGCTAGACATGAAGTGTAGGTTGCCGAGCTGGGCAACTAATTCCTGATTTTACGTACACTAGAGGGCGTGCCTTTCACATTAGGGTCGATAAGCTCAGCTGTCCGTCTTCACTGAGCCGATAAGCACAAGTGAGGTGAACTTCTCTCATTTGAGTTTTTTCAGCAGCCAAGTCGACCGGTCAGAGATACGTAAGGCGGCAGAACACATGGCAGTCAGTCATTGCATTATTTAATAATTCCGAACCGTAAACTGAACGGATTTGAGGAAACATTGTGTTTTTGCTGATGTCGGTTATTAAGTTAATCCTTGATTAAGCCATAACGAGTTAAAATCAAATCGTTTTCCAAACGCTTCGATCCTCTCGGAGAGGCTTTATCAAGCCATCTAAATTGGAAAATTTACATTATACAAGCCTCATCTAGAGAAGTCACCAACCGGTACGTGCGCTGTCTCTTATATGCAGTGTGTAGACAAGCTACCAATAGGATATACGGGTTTATGATTCACCTGAAGTTACAACGCGACGATCCAAGGTGTGAATAAGGACAGACAGTTTTGGCGATAAAGGCTGTCCGAGAAGGTCGAAACGTTGCGAGACCGATAACCTTTTTGGTCTTAACTCGTTGTGGCTTAACCAAGGAATTATTTAATCGTCGCATTATTATTAATAGGGTTAACTATTGTTGTTGTGAAATGCTGGCTAAATTGGGACAGTTTTGAAATTGAAGATCTGCCTTTTAGAACGCTATGTTTGAGTACCTTCAGTGGTCCAACTTGACTGATGTGCATCTTGCTAAAATAAAGAAAGGAAACTGAGATTTACATAACCTAAGGATGACGGTCCATCGAAATGATGATAAGTCTAGTCTGGACCAGAGTTACAGATTTAGGTGGGTACGGTTATCAGGTTCAGAACAAGGTTTGGTAGCAAAGTATCTTAGAACTCTTACGTCGTGTTAAGTGATTGCCGAGGCGACAGAATTGCTTTCCTGAAACGAAGGTCTATAACGGCTCAAAATATGCTCACTGTCTTTGAACAGAAGTCAGTAGGTTGCTTTTCTTTGAAGTAGATCATTCGAGACGGGACCATGCAGGTGTAAGATTAGCTTAAAACTATTTTGTCACATCAATAAAATATTTTGGTTAAGCCATGTTACTTTCAGCAATATTTGCAGTAAACTGTGAATAGCTGCTTGAATCAGTTTTTTTGAAGACATTCATGAGCAAATGAGTACATCTTTAGATAGCCATGAACTCAAAACTTATCTGTACCATACACCATATGAGCACGTTATTATCCTTTGGACCACGTCATCATATGAGTGGGCGACTTGATATCCTAACTGAGATCTTTTGAGGAGACCACTAAGCTGTGTGGTTGTTTTGGGACTAATGATGTTGACCTGTTTTCCCTTACTTCCTACTGTCTAAGTATTGCCTAGATATCAATTTATTTTTAACTACAGCGTTCAGCGAAGACTGCTTCAATGGAAAACGATGGGAATTTAATGGAAATCAAAGAGTGTTGAGCCGTCAGTTCCTTTATACACAGGCCGATTTCGAATTATTGGAAATAATCGTAGTCCTCACTATCTTTTCTGCTACGAATGGGTGACCATGGTATCGCAATCTGTTCACAAAAGATTAACGCACTGGTAAGATAAGTAAAGTTTATTACTTTGCTACCAACAATTGCCCTCATACTGACCGTAAACTGAAGACAATCAGCAGTTGGAATGAAGTTGCCGCGACGATGACGCCCCTTCTCAACTGTGATTCGATTTAGTTAGTCCATTGCAATTGCATTAGCCGGCCAAACTAACGCACGGATATATTGTTCACGTGTATGGTTTATGCAAAAAATTAGGTAGTGAGAACACCGACAGTGCCGACTAAATATCACTTGGAGTGTTACATAGTAGAGAATGATTAATTCGGATTTTATGTCACCTCATACAGTCTTGATGGGTTGACACGTGAGAAAAGTGCATTATGGCAGTGCCAGCGAAAGATTACATATTACCAGTGTAGGATAGTTGCGTGAAATAAGTTTCGGGAGTGTGATATTCCAGGTGAGGGCCCTAACTTGTCTTTATGAGTTCATAACAACAACATTACATTCAGTGTCACGGGTGTGTGGAGTAGTCGGAATAGCTGACGTGGCAAACCTAGCTATTAATCTTGGGTCTAGGGCGAAGTGTGTGGGTGCAACATTCATCAACCACTGTATATGGCTTGTCATTCTAAGCCCCATTTCTGACACGTCCAAGTTTCTAAATTTTTCAATGCGCTTTTCATTGGATGTTAACTTCACAGATCATCCACCAACACGTTTGAAGTTAAGCGTCCGGTCAGTTACTGTCTGATCATTAAACTGATTTGGACCTCAGTTGCTAGTATCGTTAGCCTTAATGGTCCTTCTACTTGAAGTCATGCCACACCTAGTTACTACACCATTTACCCAGAAGAAATTAAGATGCTAGTGGGCTGAAAGACTTGCGCACATTTGGACGTCCTCACACATATTACTCTAACCGGTCTGTTAAAACCACTGGTGCACGGATCCTAACATTCACGCAGTCGGTTGTCAGAACAAAGGGAGCGTATTGCTACTGATATTTAGTCTAGCACGTACTCAAGCTGACAACCTGGCCGCTTCGGCTGCTCAGCTTCCAAATATTTGATGCCTTAGGGACAGATAGGCGGTTTCCTCTTCAAGACTTTGCGTTCGTGTATCACTAAGGCACTGATGCGTTAAGTTCGGCTGTGGGCTTACTGTTTCTTTAATTTATCGAGGCTATGCTTACTACATACTCTTTTATAAAATTTGCCTTCCGAATTAGAGCGAACATCATTCCTAATCGTCTCTCACATTCGTCAGTCGTCTATGATGTCTACTACTGTCTCACAGCACTTCTCTGAAATACACGCTACAATCTTGTGCTGATCACTTTCAGATTGAGATGAGATAACTTGTCACCAGACGTCGAAAGCATGGATGTTCGAAAACACTGACTAATCCACGTCATCGAAACGGGAGCCATGCGCATTTTGATCATGTTTTTGTTATCTAGAGCCTCGTTCTCTCAGTCTGTTTAGTTGTCTGTTCACTGCAGAGAAATGTTTCAAAACAATACCGATTTGGAATGAGGATGTTACGAGCCGGCTCGATAAACAAAGCCCTCAGAATGGTTTAATCCGAGATCGAGCTGGGCTAAATGGGAGTTTGTATAAAATGATTGATAACATCTCAGAAATACGCAAGCAAAGTCACCTTATGCTACCCTGTGGAAGATTCGCTGCTGCAGAGAGGTTCATTGGTATGAGCACCGCATGCAAACAGAAAATGAACGCCACAGTGACCACCGCTAGACATGCTGACAGTTGGTGAGTAAAAGACAGAAACTAATCAGTGTCCATGCAGTAAACGTTAACCAGTGGGAGAGTCCACCAAAAACGTGACATTCCTCATGAAAAAAACGCAACTGAGTTTCACTGAAAAATTCACCAGAACACTATAAAGTAGCACGGCAAAAAGTATGCTTTTATTCCTTGTAAGCTGCCAAAAATAGAATGGAAGGAATCAATAGACGCATACATCCTCTGTGGAACGACGTTCTGATAAATTTCTCATCGCCTTCAGCAACAAATCAGTCAAGGTAACTGGACGAAGGTAGTAATGTCGGTTTTGTTTACTCAGGTATGGTATCTTAGACAATAAACCAATATGCGGCATTAAAATATCTCCGTTTGTTTGTAGCATGCTTTTCCTACAAACACCGGCCTGTAATTTCTACAACTGAAAATCAGCCGGAAATCAGCCGCTCAAACTGTTATCACGGATTTCAAGGTTTTCGGGAACAATGTTTAATTTTTGTCACTACATTAAAATCTGATACTGTAACAATTTGCTTAATTTTCACGTTACACATTACTGATCGATTCTGACGGGAGTAGAATTCAAGTCTAGTGGTTATTTCCAAAAGAAGATAGGTTGAAAAGTCTAGTTGAATGTGAAAATTTCAATCAATTATGAACGATATTTAACAAGTTGACTACCAGATTCTTACCACTAATCAATAGAAAAAGAGTGCGCAGTTGGTTGGTTGAGTAACTAGGTCCAAATGTGGAATTTCTGCTTTCGGACCTAGCTTCGTGGATCAGCTGGTACAGATATTTGCCGTGTTTGGGCATGTTCTTTTTGACGTTGGTTCGAATTCAGCCGAGGTTCAGATTTTTCGCAATGAGATCTTTTCCAAATTGAAATTGCTGTTATGTTTTTCATAATTCATTTTTAACGCATTCAAGGATTCTGTAGTTGCGAGCGCAAACTACGACTTATCCGCCTCATTGTCAAAGTGGTCAGCGTAATTCGCATGGTAACAAACCATAGTGAACCATCTCTTCAACGAGTAGTCCATCAGCACCGAAGATACTGGTTTGCTATTTTTATTATCACCTGCTGTATGAAGTTCCAATAATTTTACACTTATTAATGCATACCGGATGAACATGTGACTTGATTGGGATTGTAAACTAACCGACGGAGGAAAAATCGAGGCAGCATTTCCCCCCCCCCCCACGAGATTCACTGTGTACATGCAAGTTTCATAACACACAGTTTGGAAGAGCATTGTTGAGATTGTTCTACAAACTTTTATCAACTACACAACATTACCTGTGACTTCATAGGTTCGTTCAATGCTGACAACACAGTTTGTGGGACAAAAAAATGAAATTAGACACCGAACTTCAAGATCACTTGTTACGTCAGCATAGACAATAGCTGACAGATAATGGGTCCAACATTTTGCAAAGTTCCCCAATGATGACAATCAGAATGTCACGTAGTGTTCTCCGGAGTAACATTTCGTACATTCCGATCACACATTGGGTTACGAACAAACAGCATACGTCTGTCATATCCCATTGTTTATACAAATAAGAGCTATATAGGGTGGAAAAACCGACAGTCAGCTTATTGGTTCAAGAAGCATGTGCCCAAGCGGCTGGAAATACAGCCAGAAATTTGAAACAGTTGGTTCCCTTGAACAGTTTGAACAAAGCAGTTAGAACACGAAAACTGGTAGATGCAAGCATTTCGTATTGACTCGTCAGTACCAAATTTACAATAACACGGGTGCGTTTTTTTATAGCAAACAACTAGAGGGGTGGATAATCAATAAGCGTGTTAGGATAGGTCATTAAGTCCAGGGAAGGGTCAAATTCACGAACAGTTGTTTCTGAACACAGAGAGCTGGCTTGAGTCGGTTGATTGCGACTGCTTCGGCAAACCGTAAGAATCTTGGGTTAGAATGACGTAACAGGACTCTGAATGCACAAGATGGATCGATAACGTGACCAGTGATCAGGACGTGTCTGGCGACTGAGGAAACTGGCTGTTTACGTGTTTCAGCAACATTGCCGTTCTCCGGTAACACGGACTTCTGCACCCATTTAGGTAAATGTTCCTTCATTCTGGAGCTCAAGCATCTCTCGGTTCTGCCTATGTAACTTTCTCCGCAGTTACATACAAATTGGTAATACAATGTGAAGTGGCACCGATAGGCCACTTGTGTTGAGGTTGCGGCTGTCTTCGTAGTCAGCATCCTCATATGTTTAATCTTCATTTCCGTGTCTGTCTGTCTAATCCTTAAGCCATGACTTCCGCCCTATGGAACCTTATCTTAATGTCTAAAATTAGTTACATGTCCATGTGTGATCAGAATGTACGAAATGTTACTCCGGAGAACATCACACGATTTACGTCTTCTCACTGTCTCATTCAAGTTCATCAAGGGAACGAATTGCTTTAAATCAGACTATGTAAAATGGATACAAGAACATAACTCAAAATATTATCATGATGTGGGGTAAACAAACGTTTTTCTCAAATGGAATACATAGCAATATAAAAACTTACACCAACTGAAAGTGGTTCAACTTTCTAGCGTTGTGTGATTCAGTTTAAGGTTAGGGCAACATTATTCGTAATTTTTGCTTTAGCTACATTCCTTCTTCCACTATATGACTGGATTCTAGAAAATGATACCGATGGTCTATTTTGAAGGTCGATCTAGCGTAATATACCACATGCAGTAAAGGGGACCGCTAACACACAGAAGTCCTATGCAGCACCATTTCATTCAACCTTCAAAATCTGTACTCACAGTTTGGTCATGAAACATGCGGACAATTAGACAGTTATTCTTGCGACAGATAACCGAGATTGGAGTCGTTAAAATCACAATACTTTTTAAAACTCCATGGAAAACACAATATTCATGTTGTTTTCGTAGCAAACTCCTTTGTAAGCAACGAACTGAAAACAAATTACCGAAGCGGAAAAGATAGATCAAAATGAAAATGAAAAAACAGTTGACGAAAGTTTCTGAAGGATTCGTGTCTTTTGATTTCATATGCCTTGGGTTATCGAGAGTTTGCAAAATGAGTTCAGTTCATATTTTGTTTTTTGGCTGTTCTCTTGAAATGGCTCGGACGACTTTCACGGCTCAACTTTGTACACAAGATGCGCTTCACATATTGGCGTTCTTCAGATGCGAAGCACCTGTGATGGTGCCAGTATTTTTAACCCAGCGTCAACCGGTATGAAAAGCCCATCTACCATTCCATCTCAATAGAATTGAAATTACGAATTTTCACATAGAACTAATGAGTATGCTCGCCAAAGTTTTTCACAGTAAAAGTCCTATTTCTTTTACGGTTGATGGAATACACAACTGTGGGTGATGTTCAACTTGAAATTAATCAAATCCTCGACTACTCACCAGTAATCTAAAATATCGCCTAGCAGGTTTAATGAGATCGGAGATTTCGACCTGCCTAGGAAGTCCTAATCGCGGGGTTATCGATTGGAGTTAACAGACAGTAACTGTGTCTCCTCTCGAGACGATCGGGCAACCTGATCATTACTCACAAGCGAAAGTGGTTGAGCGTTCACATATGATAATTCGGTCGTGCCTAATGTGAGGTCAATGGCGCAGTGGTAAACACGGTTGCCTCACGAAAAGCAAGGCCGGAGTTCTAGTCCCGGCAGTGGCAAGGATATGCACTACTGACGAGCTCTAATGAGAGCGAAACTCGAGTCTAGTGCTTCTTTCGAAAGGGGCCGACTGGAAAGTCTATGGGAATGCGACAGCTGCGATCAATTGTGGGTGATGTTCAACTTGAAATTAACAAATCCCTACTACTCATGGGTGATTTTGACATCGTCAGCAACAGGAAGGGCTTGCCATATTTAATAACATCGCATATGGCATTTATATACATGAGGAAATGCAACGGTGTCAGAACGCTTCTTTGAATCACATCACAGTCACTGGCTTCGGTCTCGAGCAGTGTTTTCCCATTTTTACTGTTTGAGTGCGGCCTTCGAGATATCCCGGAAGCCAGCTATACAGAGGCTCTTTTATGCCAAGAGATGTTATTTTTGTCAAGGGATCTTGTGCATTCCTAGCAGTCAGATGATTATGGCATTTTCTGCGTCAGCACATACCGACATATGGTCTAGGACTTCCAAAGAACATGTCATGTAAGAGCGCTTACTATGGAAACCGCGGTGTGAAAGGTTTATGAAGTTTAGTGACCGTAAAAACTCGACAATGTGCACTTTTATTATTCTTTAAAATATTCTTGAGCAGACTGACCTGAGATTGATGGCAAGACAGTTACTAACGTCCTGCCTTGAACCACTTTTGTAGCGAGGCATG
>LOND01007378.1:0-18485 GCA_014220965.1 Paragonimus kellicotti | reverse complement strand
AGTCTGAGCGCGCGGAATGCTATAAACCTCGTTCATTTTTTGCCCGACACACCTTACCTGTAGTGCAACAGGCAATTATGCATTTTTCGAACAGTTTACAGTTGAGTTGACGGTTCATGTGTGCTCATTGGGGAAGAAATGAAACAACTTTTGTGCACATAACGTCGGCTGATAAGTTCGGATAAGCATCGCTTCACAAAAAGCCAGTAACTTCGAGTTTTGATTACTCAACGGTATCTTGAATGAGTTTAATGGATCAACTTGGTGGACTGTTGTCAAGAGGTGTTCAGCAATCGATGACATTGGGTTTCGAACAGTCAATTCAATAAGTTGAGTCTGGTGGGCCATCAATTGTTTCGACCATTTCGTGATATGTTCGTCGATTCATCATGATAGCCGTCGACCTGTTCTGCCAATGTAAACGTCACCGCAATTGCAAGTGAACCAGTACATAAAATGGTAGACAGAAGAGTATAACGAACTACTCTCACGACTGCAGAGAACTGCCATTCTTCAAACACGACTCTGTGTTAAACCCGCCCATTTTCTACATGAAATTATTGCAAAATTAAATCAACAGCTTATTACTTTGTTTTCTGAAGATGCAAATAGATAAACTCGGAATAATTACTTCCTGAAGAGCACAAAAGTTGTTTCATTTCTTCCCAATGAGCACACATGAACCGTCAACTCAACTGTAAACTGTGCGAAAAATGCATAATTGCCTGTTTCACTACAGGTAAGGTGTGTCGGGCAAAAAATGAACGAGGAGGTTTATAGCATTCCGCGCGCTCAGACTAGACACACACATCTGACCCTGTTAAGTAAAACAAATGGGCAGGGACAGTTAATATCGGCCAACTTTTTGCCCGTGTTACAACACTGTGAAATAACTCGTTCGAACCTTTCGTCGCTCTGGCTCCTCTGTTTGCACACAGTTAAGAACGTATACACAATTCTCAGTATCGATCGCATAGGTGGTGTTGAATAACGGGCATTCTTAGACCAGCAAACTTTCCCAGAAATCCGCCGTATCAATCCCCGCCTCCCCGGACCTCACATTCCGATAGGCCAACAGGAGTGGACAAAAATGAACAAGGCAATCAGCGTGGATTCGGCTTGAGAGGGACAGTTTCTTTACTGTAAAAAGACCTGGGCTCCCACGCACTGCTGCATCCGTCGGCCCGAGCATTATTCTATTCAGAAATATATGGTCATTTAAACGGACAACATCGGCAGTAAACACTCTTGAAGCAAGTCACTTCAGTTCAACCCATTCACTCAATCCTCTCAATTGGAACAATAGTCACTCATGAATGGACGAAACCATAATGCTGCAACGTGAACACGATCACACTGTTGAATCTGCACATCTATGGCTTTTCATCGTGTGTGGCAAACTGTGACTCATTGTCCCACCCACCACATTGCAAACGATCACCAGATGCAAGTTTCTGACTGCTGACATGCCGAGCTCGACGGAATTGAGCCGAGTTGAATGAAATATTGACTGGATGAATGAGTAGTGTTCAACGTAGATCACACAATCGGTCGATATAAGGAAATAAACAAAAAAAAACAGTTTTACTCATTCCGGGTGAATGGATAACCAACCAATGTCCACGTACAAGTGCACAGAGTGACGAGGGAAAGCCGTGTTCCTGTCAGGTCATATTTGAGGCAGCTAACCGATGTGAACTACTCCTAACCATTTTCGCTTGAGAGTGTATTGTCCAAAACCATCATCCTATACACCAGACTGTTAGTGTTTGTTGCAGTGGAAACAAGTTGGTCACATTTTTCGAACATTCACGCTCAAACTCGTGGATCTTCGAAACAAACAGGATTGGAACTCACAGAATCATGTTCAGTAGCTAGAGTAGTTATTGGGACTAGACATGGTTATGAATACACATGCACCGCATGAACACGTTCCAATGTTGTCTATCTGAATCTTAACCTATAAGGTGATTCTGTTGGATGATGACGTTTTGTTTGGCCTGTTAGAAATCAGACATGTGCATGCCTAGTGTGTTTTTCATGCATTCAGGCAGTTTTGAATACACGATCTTCAAGGTGCATTCGGTGGTTGCGACTTGGCAAGTCTACAATAACTGTCATAATCGGACTTTGGTAAGTTGAAATATTCGTTAAAGTGGTTGAAAAACAAACAGTGTAGTTCAAATGGATTTGTTTTGTTACAATAAAGACTATACAAATGAATAGGATTATTGCAAACAAGAAAATTTTATAATGTGAACCATGTAAAAACGCGAAATCGGGTGTTGATGTATGTTTGGAACGAAACCGTCGTGGCACATACAAACGCGGCGTGTACACAAGTCAACCGGAACGAGAGTGGGGAGAAATGTCATACACGCGATAGTAACCAATGCAAATTAAAGTAGGTAATACAGGTCACAAACACGCATGTGCACATAAAGGAAGGTGATTATGTTCTAAGATCCCGACGAATAGGATTTGATCAACCGTTCAACAAGACCCCGTTTCTCTACCAAATAGAGCATATCAGCCATTGTTTGTTCCACAGCTGCACTGACTAGCCGATCGGTCATCTGCAGATTAAAAAAATGAGAAAAAAATAAAGTAACATGTAGCAAAAGCAAAATCCACTTAAAATATAGTCAATTCGAAGGTACTAATGTGGTTGCAGTTAAGCCGGTTTTGTTCAGTTTATCGGAAGCAAGCCATTCAACAGCAGAACATAGAAAGTAAAATCGAATACAAGAAAATAGAACACTGTAAAACTGATGGTGAATTTGCAGAACAGACGCATGACCAGTAGACGCTCCTACATTACTAAACACGGTAGTGTTACAACACCATTGCAGAAAGCCAACATACTTCATCCCATTTCACACGTTTCAACGGACTACAATAACTGTGGATGAGTTTTGTAGAGCATATTGTCAGGAACTGAGGAAGTCCAGAAGCTACCAAAGCAACATCACTAAGAGCACTAAGCTTTGCAGTGAAAGTTAACTAGAGCCGTAGTATAGTAAATGACCCCTAACTAGAGTTCGTCCGTTTCTAAAGCACATTCATTGATCAACAGTAGTGTTGAGCTCGACCTACCAATTGGACAGAGAAATTTCGTTCAGGCCCAAAAATGACATATGCAATGATTATTTTGGTAGAACCAACAGTACGCCAACAAGTGTTACATAAAAATATCTCCAAACAACTCCACGTGAGGACACGAGAGAGAAACAGCCTCGATTGACTTACCGGTTGCCAAGCTGACTCCTGTGTAGATGGAGGATACTTGAACACAGGACCGAAGTTCACAGAAACCGTCGCAGAGCGATAAATTGAAACAGCTGGATAGTATAGACCAGCATAGATGTTGACAAATGCGGTACCCATACATTCACCGTTACGGAAAAATGTGATCTGTTACATAAAAAGGGAGATTAATATCGCGAGATACGGTTCAATACATCCATTTGATACGATGATATAAAGTGCCACGTATGTACACTGTCCACCAAAAACTGGTCGCAAAATGGAACAGGCAGTCAGTTAAAACTGGTCTTCCTTTTCACAGACAGCAACACTTTACTCCCAAATGTACGCTGCCTACAGCCGTCGTTAAGTAATGAGTTAAACAAATTCCCAACTCAGGACGAAATTTCGGCATCTTTTTGAACAACTACACCATACAGGACACACCCAGATGTTCCGAGGACAGAGATGTGTATCGACTGATGCAATAAACAATTTAATCAATTACAGCGAAAATTGGTTAACGTTGATTGGATTACGGTACAAATTGAGGTGATCTCCTAATGTACGTTTTAACGGAAAATTTTCTGCCGTCTAACTGTACTGTCTCCGGAACCCATACCCAGTTGAACAAAATGAATTTTCATTAGAAAACAATAATGTAGTACTTCACTGGGGAAGTTAATGAAACAAAATTACGAATGTATATATATATATATATATATATATATATATATATATATATATATATATATATATATATATATGGAACCGAAGTGAACCTGGAATTTAAAATATTGGAACGTAATAAAGGCCCAAGTCCGGACCTTCTTTCTCCAGCACTTTTCAAAGATGGTGTTAAAATACGGTAGTCTGAACTGACCGCACTCTTTCGTCTCATATGAGAGACTGCAGAGGTGCCTCAGGACTGGCGCTTTAACAGACCAACAGTCGCTCCCATTCTCAAAATAGGTGCCCAGAGCATCATGCGACAAACACAGAGATATTAGCCTTGTCTCCATCGCATCCAACAGTCTCACAGGTCTCATAATGTGAAGTCTTATGAAATCCGGAAAATCATATGAGAACAGGCAGGTTTCGGGTCTAGTCGCGGATGGATCGATCATATATCTTGTGACAGACGACACAGCATTGGCACTCCTATTATCGACCGACGGCCGCAATAGTTTTCGACTGAAAGACTTTTTATACGGCTGTCCGACACGCTTGACGCACGTATCAGGACCATCAAACAACGGTTTCAGATAGTTTGACCACGAGATGAAGGTGCGCTCGCCCTCACTTGTTGTCAATACGTTACTTTTTGATGCGTGCTGAGGTACGCTTCTCGTATGCCTGATAAGCTACGGATGAGTTTCTCTCCAACTCATTTTTCTTCAACCTTTTGGCGTTCGCAACAATCTTCGTAATGACGAACATCTGGAATTTCTATGGATTTATCTCTTTTCGTTTCAAACTGCTCAACACAAGCCTAGTCGTATGTGAGCACGTCAGCTCCTCCCACCAGCAAACTTTTCATAAACCTCATGAATTTCCAGAGCTAGGACTATCTGTATTAACCAAAGTCACATGTGGCAAAAGAGGCATCTGTCTGAAGTTCAAGGAGTAGTACCTACATACAACTATGAGCGCAGCGTTACTCGACAGCTGTGAAACTGGGCCACTTGTAGTGGAGGACGCAAATCATTTTCAGACATTCAATTATCGTGGTGTGCGCTCAATAACATGCACTGAGCTGCGGCGGCAAATCACCGACGATGGGGACGGGTGGTGGATAAACGGTGAGGAGAGTTACGCGAGCACACGCACTCAAGCTTCAAGGATGTATACATTGAGGTGGTTGGGTCATGTATTGAAGATGCCAACCAATCGTCCCTTACATCGACTGTCAGTTTTATGACACCTCAGACGACCGGCGCACAGTTTGAGGCGGACAAGCAATGAGTTGGCGTATAAGAATAAGGATGGTTCCCTGCAGGCTAGCCGATGTGATTTGAGTTTTTTTCCAGGGTTGAGGCCGTCATGACTAACAGAGTCGGCGATTGGAGAAGCCAGCAGATATTATGGCTATCGGACACAATGACGTGTTTGTTGTCATTAGTTAACCGAGGTGTCTGTATGATAAGTACAGCTCATCAAGCAAGGCAGTGAAATTCGCAGGGAAGCCGTCCTATGGATGCCATCTTACCCTCACTTGTAACTTGGCTGGTTGTTCGACAAACGTGAGCACCTGCATGTTGAATGTTTCAGTTCAGAGACGGGGTCTTTGTATGAAACCCTAATCTTACATTTCCTTCAACAACTTAACCAGAGCTTGTTTTCCCCTTTTCTATGATTAAATCACTGTTAGAAAACGGTGTCGAATGGATGAAATGAGTAAAATAACGTCAGAACAACGTAAAGAACTAGGAGCCGATCAGTTCCGGAACCCAACAAACCACCTCGATTAGAACTGATTTCTTGGACTGTGGAACGCAGTACGTGCACGGGTTTTAACAAGACGAGAGCCGAATACCCTGACAATATTTTTCATGTCTTTATACAATATCAAGCGTTTGCTGACAAATAACACACTTGATCATAGATTGGTCGCAATAAAAAATTCTTGTGCAACAAGAAAGCTATGAAAATAGAAGAAAAAATGAGTACCGAAAACAGACATCAGAAATTACGGTTACCAAGAAATCTAACAATCATTCCATTCACCTAGTCGCTGCTCAGAGCTATTTATCCGCAAAACACACAAATATATTGCAAACGTATGTGAATAGGAACAAGTAATGATGATATGCTCTTTAGTTAGTTCACGAAGTTTATCGTTTACTGCGAACATTCGGAACTCCATGTTTAATATCTTCGTCATGAGATCCATTGAATCACAAATCACACTTATATATTGCCGTAACCTCCATTAACAAACGACCTGCTACCGCGTGCCGTGAAACTCGGTTAGCGGTTATTCAAATTATTTTTAACCAAAAAAAAACATAATGTAATCGCTAAAGTAAACAGAAAATCCAAATCGACTGAAAGTTAGCATTTATGTTTTTAAATCTGATTCTAAAATGAACCTAACATGCAACCCAGGATTAAATAGTGCGCGGGTCCCACTTAATCATATACACAATTATCCCTATTTACTTTCAACCATTCATGGGAAAAAAGGAAAAACTTATAGAACGTGACGGACTTAAATGTTAGCCAATTTCTATTGAGAAAAATAGACACAAGAAAATTGACAAAAAAGAATTATCGACCAGCCTAGACTTTGTCGAGTTGGCTTCCCATCGTGTAAACCATGTGATTTTCAAGTATGTGTGTGAGCAGGAAGGCAGTCAATAGGCCTGAGAATCAACATGTGTGAAAGTCAACACTATAGATGCCAGTTGGCTTCACTAGCGTTTTCTGATGGGCTCTTTGTATCACTTTCTCAATTACAAGTTCGGTTCAAACTAAACTGTGAGAAGAGGAAAGCCTTAGCAGTTCCGTAGGTGTGCAGGTTGAAGATTTTTACGATTGTCAGATAAAATTGATGCGCTCAGACATACGGTTGTGACATTAGTATTGAAAGCCTCGAAAAAAAATCATCTGCAATCAACGATTATCAAGCGGGTTGACAACGTGTTTTCCTCGTTACCTTTCCTATCACAACCATCAGGTTAGTCGATAGCGTTACAATAATCCGTAAATGGAATTTACGAGTAAATAAATAAAAAACTTGCCTAATATCAAGTAGCAGATAAGATTCTGGAAATCAGGTTTTATGAATCCATCAATTGTGTTGTCGTCCTTATACCTGCCAAAAGTAAGTTGAATCGGCTTCTTATATTTAGATATAAATGGTCTACTCTCTCAAGATGGGAGGTTTACCTCCGTTTACCCACCAACGACTGGCTGTTGAGAAACTAGCTATACTATCGGTAAAGCATAAGTACCAAACCGGCTTGGAAAGCTGTCTTAGTAGTTCTCACTCCGAAGTTCCTTATAGCTGCTAGACCCAAATCTCAAAGGCAACTTATGAGGCAGGTACTGTAGCATGCCACACGGGAATACATGGGTTTAACAAACACTGAATCTCGGAGAAATCCCTAAGTTGTTAGAAGCCAGACGGAACATTCCTTCTGGTAGTTCACATAACAAGTCTAGAAGAGATATCCGTAGGAAACTGAAACGTAGTCTAAAGGCTGATCGTGAGGCTTGGTTAGTGGAAAAGTTAAAGAAATGGAAACCGCTTTTGCTTCAGGGAACATCGGCAGATTCTTCAAGCTTATCCCGCGCCACCGGTCCCAGGCTACCGTCTGTCAGTGAAGCTAACAGCAAAACAGATGGCACATTCATCTAAGTTCAGAAGGTTACAGCGGTAAGCGGACACTCTGAGGGTCAATTTAACTGGTCGCTGAAGATAGAAGAGGTGAACCGTCTTTAAGTAGGGGACCACCGATGTCTGCGTTCGATCGCTCGTATCGGGTGACGCCAACGAGTAATAAACAACAAGGAGGTTACAAGGTTTGGCACTGATTGTCAAACGAGTTCTTTTGTTCAATCCTTACAGTTGCACAGACTTAAACGGTCAGGTCATGTACTAAGGATGCCAGCTAATCGTCTGTCACATCGAGCACTCGTTGCTGACGCTTTGGTCGAGTGATATCAGGTGCGAGGTGGACAGATGATGACCTGGCGTAGACAAATGAAATCGTTCACGAAGGGTTGGTCACTGTAGGTCGGGTTCGTCTCCCGGGCTGGGGCCCTCGCGACTCACAGAGTCGGTGGCTTGAGACGTTAGGTGAGATGGCGGCTAATCGAGCTCAGTGGTGTGAATGTTGTCGTTGTTTGGCCGAGTTGTTTGGGAATGGAATGCATTTAATGACACGGGGAAGTGAAAGCCATAAGGAAGCTGTGTTGCTGATGACGTCTTACTTTCACTTAACAGCTTGGTTGTTTGTTCGCAAAATGTAGGCACCTTCGATGTTGAATATTTGAATATGAACTTAGCTATTTTTAATAGTTAGATTTCTTCCTGTCCCTTTCTATTTTCCTTCACTCTTCCTACACTTTTTCCAGTCATGGTTCTGTGGCAGTTAAGCATCAGTGTCAACCACTGATGTTCTGCTGTTTGATAATGATGATGATAGTGATAATGATTCCATGCGTACAGTGTTCAGTATACTTAGACTGCGTGAACTGGGTACATTAGATGGCAATCAGGACGTCGACTCTGGAACACTGTCGCAACTCAGTTCCATAGTCTACCAAGAAACGGCAGTTTAGCAACAACATACCCAAGTCATGCGTCGCAGATTACGAAGAGGAGGCCACTTCTCTGAGAAACTAAAGGCTTTTACTGACGGTATCCCGTCAGGGTATCAATCTCAAAAGAAATCTCTGAGGCTTGCTAGCTTGCCAAATAGATGAAAACGTCAAGATGTACAAAGTGAGGACCAGAATGACTATTGCACTGAAGCGAACGTGAATAAATATGCATTGCAACAGTGTGTCCAAAAGATATGTCAAAGTGCTGAGAGGAAGTTGCAAAGACATGTCCCGTGCAGAAGTAGGGTAAATATGGTGTCTCTATAATTTTGCTGCACACCGTTTCCCTATTTTTTTTGCCGGATTCTTTTGTCGTAAAAGCTATACAAACAAAACTCGGTTACTGAGTTTATCATTATTCGGTTCTTTGCTAAAATAAGATTGCTACTGATTGGGCAATAAGGAGGACATCAATAGGAATGGTGTTGTCCGCACAACAACGGTAGACCAACGATGTTAGACCGTAAAAGTCAAAACAGATGTTCGAAAAACTCAAAATAAAGTGACCACCGCATACAACAAACGCCTACACAAGCAACCAAGGCGCCAGTGGGAACGTAGCAAAGTGTAATCCAAAAACCACCGAACACAAGGGCACTGATTAAACTAATGCCGCAAGTGATCAGTTTTCAACAGTAATTCTAACAATACAACATAAAGCAGCTTAATTAACATGAAATTTTTCAGGGAAACCTGAGAACAGACTACCTTTGAGATAGTAATTCGAGAAGGCCAAATCGCCCGTGTTTTTAATCACAAGCTGACTTGACATCGTAAACGTTTATGCAAGGATGGAGAAACTGGATCGAAAGGTAACCAATATCTGTTTTTGGCGTTGTCGAGACCGTCTTCGGTACAGAACACAATCGAGACAGCGGATTAAAACGTGTTCACTAGACGTTCGATCCGAAAAATATAGAGTTTACGTGAAGTGGTCGACACCGAATGTGGTGAAAAAGCAATGCCTAATTACTGAAACTGCTTCTGTTGCTGTGTACGGAATACATCAGTCTCCATTTCCAGCATATCCCTTATCGACAGAGTAGTTATGGAAGAATGGCGGACCAGAATCTGTTCATTTATGTTGACGATGGAGGAACGAACAAATATGACAAGTTCAACAATGCCACTCTACGAATCTTTAGAGCATGATAGCCAAATAGTTGAACAATCTAAACAGACGATCGACGACAGGATAAAATGAATGAACAGTTGTGACGTTAATTTGGGGGTTATTTGCAAACTAGACGGAAAGAGATAATCATCGCATTTAGACATCTGCAGTGATGACGAATCAGTTAAGGTCTGTGTATCCGAAGCTAACTTGAATTGGCCAATGTTCCTACTTTACGGGCATTAGACTGGTAAGAAACAACCAGGCATTAGTATAAAAAAAACAGTGATCTCACAGGCTAGACGCATCTGCTCATTTGACTGTTCAGCTAACTAGTTCCGAACAAGAGAGTGAGTTTGGCCAGCTGAGTGCACTCGTGGACATGTGTACACTGAGCTGTCGTTCAACGGTGGCGAAGTATTGCGTGTAACGATTAGACGAAACCACGATCCAACTGATGTGATCGGCTGATTTCACGAGTCTCCGTTACCCCCCAATCGAAGGAGAATTACCTATTGGCATTAACTCACATTGTTAACTAATTTGTTTATAACAGTTGAAAAGCGAAAAAACGTGCAACCGATAAACCATTAACCAACATACAATGAACGATCTTTTGTCAAAGTGGGCCAAGGATGTGATTGAGCAGTCTAACTTGAACATCCGGGATGCATGTACTCATCAACTGTCAAAAGCACACTGATCGCACGTCACAAAATAAAGCCCGACTCAACATTCACGATTATGATGCATCATGTTGATCCGTGTTTTGAGAGAGTGAGTGCGATTGGCTGTATTAAGCAAAAACGTGCAAAGAATCAACTCTGTGTGCCTAACAGCTTGGCCCATCTGTCTCCATACGGATTTGATTTCCATATTTCTTTCTCATCCACCCAACAAGTCTCACGTATACCCGGGGTAATTGCAGTTTGGAACTAAAGAGTCAATATGCAAAACAGTTCATGTCACCTTACCCAGATTCATGTTTCTTTAGATGCGAATAAAAACAGACAAAGTGTAGCGTCGTACACATGGAAAGTCCGGCGGAAGAACCAGTAGAAGCGTAAGTAAGGGCTATTCCTAGGTTTATATTGGAGAGACCATGTGAGGATTCGAAATTGGAAGAGAAGAACGCCCTACAAAAGTGTGAAACCATGTAGAATTCTAGCCGAATATCGGGCCATGACTTAGAATTCCGCAACCGCCGGTCACGACCCGTTGGAAACACGCTACTTAGTTAATGCGGAAAATAAATGGGTAATTAAGCGAGAAATCCACAACAGCGATTAGCAGCAAAAACTCTTGAGATAACAAGGACTCATTAGGAAATCAATAGATTAAATCAAGTCCGAAAAAGACCACGTATTAGTAATCGAAAATCTAATCTAAATCATTGGGCCCTGAAGATGCAGTTAAAAAAAGTTTTTTTTTTCAGCCACTGTTGTCCCGTGCATTGTAGATTAACATTTCGACAATCAGACGCTGTGAAAGCACGGTCTCTCGGTGACGAAAGTATGAACAGACCCGCGATGTTTGACCATCGTTGTCCCCACCGATTGGCCCATATAAAATTGTATGATCGTGTGGGCAATGTGGCCAGTCGTCAGCGCGTAGTTCAGGATGTTCCGGATACGCGGCATACTGGCCAACTAATCGCGTTGAACGTTTTGCAACAGTTGGGTCACGTATTCTGTATGTGTTTGATGCATCCAACGTTGTATACTGAGACTACTGTGTGGTGGTCAAGTAACAACGTGGTCATGAACTACGAAGACCCTGACTATTCCGCTGATTCAAGTGAGTAGATATCGCCTACCAGGTCGGAGTCTTCAAGACCACTTAACTCACCGGTTGGAACCGTTAATCGATATAGCAGTATGTCACGGTCAATGAGGTGTGTAGATTTGTGCCACATCTAGTTCCTCTTATTAACTTTGTTTCATCTACTTTTGCCTGTTTTTGTGAATTTTCCTCAACTAGGTTATTTTACGTCACTGTTGGGGTGAGCGACGCCCGGGGCCACAGTTACTTCTGGACGAACTTATGGCCGTCATGGCTGACTGTAAGCAAGAAATCGCAACCCAAGTTTACTAGCGATCAAGTACGCTGTAGATACCGTCTAAGTCTTTGTGCCCGGAATGAAATTACATCGGTTCTTTTGATGCGTGTGACATTTACACTATCCCCTTTTTAAACAGATCATGTAATCAGTGATGGTCATTAAGGCTCGACAGCTTCGCGCTGGCTAAATAACTGATTGTTCCACGCATGCGACCGACAAGAACAAACGAAATGTTACCGTCCAATAACTCTTGTCTTCATATTAGGTCGACCAACTGGGTATGAATCACCTGATGTATCAAACAACTCTCAATCAAATACTGTGCTACTGGGAACTCACTTTGCTTCCAGGGAGCACGCGTAACAGTTTCTCAGCCTTGGACGGTTCATCTTTCTCTTCGAAATAGTAGGAATTACGAAATTTGATCAAGGGCTGCAAAATTTTTGGGGATCAAATCAAATTGGACAGGAATTTTATTGGATAAGCTGCCAAACGTGCGCACACAGTAAACTGAACACGAATGTGAACGAAAAAATGCACTGATTAGCAAACGTGGACGAAATGAACAGCAAGTGTGCAGTGAGTTCAAATAAGGATTAGATTAGTAAAGAAAAATGAACCGTAGTTCACGGCGGTTTACGGCGCCCATCTTTCAGAGGTCTAACAAACACTTTTGTATGTGGACTAATTTGATCCTACCCAGACTGGCATCACTGTTACGGACACATACAGGCTGCTTGGCCACTCAGTCTGAGTAAATAAAGTTATCAAACGTTGCTATGCACGTCTCGGTAGACGCCGTTCACGTGCCTCTTAATCAGTGACGACTGATATTTTCCACTCATCCCCATATGTACTCTTTATTGGTAAGTCCAACTAAACAAAATTAAATCGAACTGATCAATAGACATCGAAGCAATCGGTGATCGGTTGGAAGACTGAAGGGGAATTGATGGATTGACTGCATTTCAGGAAGCTGAATGAGTGACATGAGTTTTCCGACAGGACGCGGTGAGGGAGATTCAGACCATGTTCCAGTCACAATGTGGTAAACAAGGAGTGAGTAGACCTTCCATGATCACATCGTCAATTGCAGCTTAGAGGACACACTGCAAGAACATTTACTCTAAATACAGAACTGTTAACGCTTTGACAGTCAGATGAACGAATGAAGGTAACACGTAAGGGCGAATGAGAGGTATTCATTGGATGGATGACTGGAATTCATCAAAGAACACAGTTTACCGAGACGTGTGCATCAGGTAGCTTTATTCAGTCAGGAGAAATGGCTACTTGGCCAGAATGCGTCTGCAGAATTGCAGTAAGCCTGAGTGAGGATAATGCAGAATACGTGTTAACAGATCTCTGCGAGCAGAGTGCAGCCATTCATCCTGTCTAGCTTCCAAAGAGTGTGTTGGAACGGTTATTAGATTGATGCTTTAAGGAAATACGTCATCGCACTGTAATCTGAAGCATGAAAGAATCACCCAGAATCATATGAGATAAGATCATACCGAGGCAATGTGGATACTCTACATCAAAAACGAAACCGCCATATCACTCTAGAAGTTACTGTGCCCGAGGGTAGTAGGCCTGACTGATAGCTTTGGCCGTTAGACTCAACAATCAGATGGAAGCCAGCTGCTCAAAGACTGATTGAGTAGTCAGATCGCCAGTGCCCATATAGCAGCATTTTCTGCGGAGGAGGAGGGGGGGCAGTCCAAAACCACTGACGGCCTTAAAAGAAGTTGACTTGAAAAATACCCGAGTTTCGGATGGGTTCAAAGAATCATCAGAAACAGCACGCGTCGAAACGCGGCACATACACATACCGTTCTATCGTTCTGTAGACAAGCCTTCCGCCTTTCTGCAGGACTGATTAGAGTTTTTCGCTTGGAGACTACCGTCCTATGATACTTCAACATCTCACCAAATAATTCGCGAATAGCACGTGACCGAGTCAACGTTTGGGAAAACCCAAATTTCTCCATAATTTGGGAACGTCACTATACCGGTGATAGTTGTGGCATCTAGCAGGCACGTTTCCTGGTGTTTACGAACGAAGAACTCAGGTCCTGCGCTAATCATATGGAAATTAGATTCATTGAATTCATAGCAGATAAATAAAGGAAGTTCTTGTCAATACCACAATTTTATCTTGTATTCACACACACATGCATACGCACACACAGCATTGGTCCAAGAACCCAGCTTGCTCAGGTATAGATAAGTTGCTTCAGATAGAGCAGTTTTACACACTCAACAGGAATCGGATTACGCGAACTGAACTGACTGTAGGCTGACCACCATGAAGAAAGAATTAATCAGGGATACTTGCAAAAACAGGAAACTCTCTTGTAATGGAAAAGTGGCAAGAAAGGTTTCTTTCTCTTTTTGAATTTGCTCATTTCGCTTCGTATCTCTTCTCGATAATTAGTAAATTACCTCTCTTATACAATGCGTTTCTTTCAATCATCACTCGGCGCTCCGTCTATCTTTCGAGATACACATTAATAATCTATATGTGCATGAGCCTGAGAGAATGACCTTGAGCAAAACAACAGTAAGTGCATGTCACCCATGAGTGACTAGAGATCACACAGGTCAACTGAAAGTAGTTCGGTATATCATAAAAGAAGCGTTTCACCATCATCATCATCATAGACAGCAATACATCAGTGGTTCACACTGATGCTTAACTGCCACACAACCACGAAGAACAAAAAAAAAAAAACTTATATAGGAAGAAAGAAGAAAACAGAGGAGGGAGGGGAAGTGGACCTAACTACTAAAAATAGCTACGTCTATATTCAAACATACAACATCAAGGCGCCTACACCTTGCAAACAAACAACCGAGCTGTAAGTGAAAGTAAGGCGTCATCAGCAAGACAGCTTCCTTACGGCTTTCACTGCCCCGCATCATTAAGTGCACTCACTTCACAGACAACTCGGCCAAACAACGACAACATTCACGCCACTGAGCTCGATTAGCCGCCATCTCACCTAACGTCTCAAGCCACCGACTCTGTGAGTCGCGAGGGCCCCAGCCCGGGAGACGAACCCGACCTACAGTGACCAACCCCTTCGTGAACGATTTCATTTGTCTACGCCAGTCGGCCGCAGCGTCGGCAAACAGTGCTCGGTGTGGCAAACGACTAGCTGGCATCCTTAGTACATGACCTAACCATCTAAGTCTGTGCAAATGTAGCGACTGAACAAGAGAACTCGTTTGACAATCAGTGCCAAACACCCGCTTCCTAACCTCCTCGTTGCTTACTCGCTGATTGATACATCTGGATATCAGCTCAGATAAGGTGAGGAACAGACATATCCTTTAGAAAGCATGAGGTGGTTCGATTCGGCCAGTATGTCAAAGGTTGGGATGGTAAGATCAAACACCAAGAATGCCAGCATGGCGGTTGCCACGAAAAGCACTCTATCGATGCTGCGGCCGACCGGAGTACGATTGTTTGGCCGGCACATTTGCGAAGTGAGGCGGGGCAGTGAAAGCCGTAAAGAAGACTGTCTTTCTGATGATGACTTACTTTCAATTAGAGCTCGGTTATTGTTTACAAGAGGTAGGCAACTTGATGTTGAATGTATGAACAGAGACAGAGTTACTTTTGCTAGTGGAGGTTCCTCTCCTCTCTTTCTTTTCATTCTTCTAAGCTAGGGCATGTTATTCTTGTTCTTCATGGTTATGTAGCAGTTAAGCATCACCGCAAACCAGTGATGGATTGCTGCTTTTGATGACGATGACCATGGTGATAACCCTATTACCATGGTTCTCTAAGTCGTCAAACATCCATCGGACCGAAAGCATCTGGTCGAACAGAGATGAGTAACTTGTAGGCTTTTGCGCAATAGGCAGCTAGTTGTCGTGCGACGTATTGTGCCGTACATGAGCTGCATATCCTCAGCTTTTTCAAACATGAGTCGCACGCTGACTTACTTCCGACAGAATGAAAGTAAATAAGTCGCAATGATGCCATGGGGAAAAAAGATTCATACAGGTAGATCACTCACTCGATCCTTGTAACTTTCGGGTAACTGATTAACCAAAGTACGAGATGACAGTGGACAGTTGGTTACTGAATGAGCCGTTTCAAATAATGCTTTTTTTCCAGATTCTGACGATTCTGACACCACGCTGGCCTCATCTACGGTTGGTTGCACAGAACCATCAACAGGAAGTGGGTGTTTGTGAGACGATGCGTCGCCAGCTTTTGTCTCGTTATTTTCCAATGAAACAAGCGGCTTTCCCGTTGATGGCAAATGAATCATACAACCGATTACGTCATCTTTCTTATAGCCTGTTTCGGCGAAATGTCGCCCTCGAGAATCATGGAAAACGGTTCCAAAACGAGAACGCCATGAGTAACTGAATTTGTCGTAGCCACAAGGTGCTTGTAGATTACCTACAAAAGCAAGGGAATTAAAAGTTGACCAGCTCTAACTAAAGACAGCAGGCAGCAAGACTCTGATGCGATCGCTTCGCGCAATCAAAAGGAAGCGGGGTAACAGTCATACCGGAAACAATATGATGAAACGAGAGACACGATTTGCACAGTGTCCTCATCCAGTGTGGAAATTATTTTGCAGTTAATAGACCTTAATTGAGGTTCACAGGAAAAATTCAGTTCCTAATTATGCGTTAATCAAGACGGGCACAAGTTCGGAAATACAACCTCTTGAACTTGAGTCTAGCGAAGTACTCTGGGTCTCAGAACAAACAAACAACTCAAACGATGGACCTGCAAGCCGCCAGCAATAATAACCACGAGGGGCGGACCAGAAACCACGTAAGAGAATGGCTACCATGAGTTCACACGAAAGGAAGTTAACTAACTGACGGCATAACAAACACAAAGATTTCCGGTTAGTCAAAATTAATATGACCTAAATTGATGAGAACAGATATTGTCAAGGACAAAAATGAGTTCGTGTGCTTATCGGGTCAATACACTAACAAAAATACGTACATGCTACATTTTTAATTATCGAGTGGTCAAAGATTTGGTCAATATAAAGTAAATAGACTTCGCATTCGTATAGACTTAATCCAAGAAGACTGGAGTTTCACTTTTGTTGCGTACCCTCACCACAATCGGGATCTGAACCTTCGGATCGCGTGTTTGTGATACGACCGTGTTGACAAGTGTACCGTCAACCTCATAAGAGGCATGACCGAATTATCAACTATAAATGATCAGTCAAATTCGTCTGTGAGTAATACTCAGGTTGCCTAGTCGCCTTGAAAGAAAAAAGCAACTAAACTGTTAACCCCAAATGATAACATTAGCATACCTTCTATAGAGACAAATCGATATTACCGACTTCAGTCCTGACCTCTACTGCTACCGTGACGTGGTAGTCGGGCTTGGTGCTGTTTTGATCCGGCGGGCTATGCTGACTAGGACTCCGGTCCTTCCAGGTTCAACCCTGTCAGACAGGCCAAAGGGGAGCAGCCAGACGAAAAGCAGTTACACTCATAGGATTGTATGTCGCACTACTGACCGCGTAGGAGTGCTTAGGTAGTGAGGCACGATCCTATGGGCATACAGCAGAACTATTTTATAGTTGCGGCACTGCTGTCTTCCGTATCAGGAAGAATGGGGTACCTTCAAAAAAAGAGCACTCCGATCGCCCAACGGTTGACCGTGACCGCCGGCGTATTATCCAATACGGTCGAAAAACATCTATCACCCAAAAGCCCGATGTAGCTTTCGAGTACATCCACTGCGCGCAGCAGTGCTCAGAATCAGACATCAATGTCTTGTTCACTGCGCCCTCGGACTAGGCAAGTCTGCCAAGTGAGTCAGACTCTTGAGTCATTGGCTCCGGGTAGGGTCTCCCAAGAAAACTCTGTATCCTGTTGTCACGCAGCTCAGACTTTTGAATCAACGACTCTGGGTCGGGTCTCTCAAGTCAACCCCATTCCGCGGCATAAACGACCGGGAATTATCAGAAGCTTTCGTTCTCCCGACAGTGACATTATTCACCCATCACACATTTCTCCTATCTTACCCCCTCTCAAGTTTTCTGCCTTCCATGTGCCTTCGGGCGATAATTGTTTTCTAATTCCAAGACGACTCGTAAACATAGGCGTCTTCAATGTCCGCGCTGTTCGACAAGTCGGTCAGCAAGCTGCTCTGGCTAGTACTCTCTCAAGTCTGGAGCTTGATGTGTGCTGCGTGTCGGAGACGCGAGTCTACGATTCTAGCACCGTTATCCATTTGAGCTCACCTCTAGATAACTGTCGATTCAAGCGCTTCTCTCTCAGGGTTTTGGATGACGCCAAAGCTAAATATCGTGCTCAAGCTTGGAATCGCACTTAGTTCCAGAGCAGAACCATGTTTGCTCGATTGGATCCCAGTGAACAGTCGCTTGTGCGCTGTCAGACTCAATACATCGGTAAAAGTCTGTCGACGCAAATCAGAAAGACGTTGTGTATTCATTATATCGGCGTACGCTCCAACAGACAGCTGTTCGGATGATACCAAGGATGCGTTCTATGACGCCCTCGTTGACCTTCTGAAGCAAACTAAACACTCAGACATCATCATACTAGCGGGCGATTTGAATGCCCAGCTTGGTCGGCTTTCCCCGGACGAGAAGCGGCTGGGAGGTATGTTTGGTGTCCGGGCACAACGCACTGACAATGGCGACAGACTGCTGCAGCTGTGTGCATCCCATGTCTCTATATTTCGAGCACCGCATTCCAACAAGA
>LOND01007375.1:0-15748 GCA_014220965.1 Paragonimus kellicotti | reverse complement strand
AGAGCTATTTGATACCAAACATGACGTAACCTGGATGTTGTGATTGAAGAACTGTGATCTTTAAGTGGCTTAAGTGTGATAAGAAGTTAAATTAATAACGGGGGTGAAAACTGTATCTTGTGCAACAGCAGAACCAATCGTGAATACCGATGACGGCTGACCACCAAGTTAGTTGAAGTGACCTCAATGAATAAAGTTATTGTCAGAGAACAACAGTTGCGATTTCGAAGTCACTTAGGTTAAGGATTCATGGTAACTTCCTTGTAGCAGTGGTTTCAACTTAATTTTTATTGTGAAGAAATTATGCGTAAATAACTTTGGCTATTCCATCAAGCGGCAACAGAATGAAAAGATCTAGACAATCGAGTTTACCACGGTTTAGGATTGAACGAATTCAACTGAAACGCAAGTGTTTATGTTTTAAAATACTTCCACGGGAGAGTTGATATACCTGTTTTTCTCCTGCTCGGAAAAATTTATAGATTGGACAGTTTGAAAGGGATCACTTACAAGAAGCGTACAGAAATTTGGAATGTTTTAAAACCTCAGGTAATTTTGTTAAGAATGATAGCCTAAGTAGTGTATGGACAAAAGAACTTTGCGCTTGTGTTCCTGGCACCTACATTGATCTACGGACTTTCGTTCTACCTGAAGTAGGTGACCTAATTAATTCGCAAACGTGCGATAAGCTTTAGAAAGAGATACTTCAGAGGGAAACCCACACTCGACTAACCTCATCATGGACAACTGATGAGGGTTAGGGCATATGGCTGACTTCGAATGGAACACTACTCACACTTAGTCACAGCTTTCGCATTCAGGTAGACTTTCCAGCTAACCTCTTTCGAATAGCCGTGTTACTTCGGCCAAGTGAACGTGCCCAGGTCGGGTTAAAATCACCCCTAACTACGTCTGTCTATACCAACTATGTAATCGACTTATAGGACTTAAGATAAACGGTGGTTTATCAGATCAGATGATACGACAAGATTATTGTTGATGCTTATCTTTCAACAATCTGCTGCTAGAACTTTTATAAATTTGGCTGAAAACATAGCATATTACATCACACATTTGAACAAGATCTGCAATTGTAAAGGAGTATTTTCCCAGAACAAATTGCAGTTGGTCGATGAAAAACGTTAACGGTCACGATGTATGGCATGACAAATGTCTCTGCATTTTACCAAGTGCGTACTATAGGACAGGAGATCATAAAGCGGCGAACGGGAGGTCAGATATGAAGCTGGACAAATAAGGGAACCATATAGCGGAGCTGTATTCTAATCAGTCACTGGCATCGTTGTCCTGGCAATGTGAAACTAACAAAAGAGTCCTTCTGCACACATAGGTGGGCTCCAACTTCTCAGAGCGACTGTTTCAGTATATCGCAAGAACTGGGGCTTATCAGTTGCACAGACAATTTTAAATGCTTGTGTGAGATCCATCTGGCAATAAATTTCCAGCAGATGATCAGTGGTCGCAGATGCCATTGGTCTGTGTGGCGGTTACTGTGTGTACACATCATGAGTATCAGCTTGTGCCTGTGTCACACGCTTCCTGCTTACCGCCCTATAATCCCGTGTCCTATAGTATGCATTCGATAATACGCAGAGACATTTTGCCATGCCATGAATCGCTGTTCTTGACTGCCCTAGTAAGACTGCAGTTATATATATGCATTATATTTTATTGTGTTGTTGGTTAAGTGGTCCTGCTGTAACTTAGTTCTAAACCAACGTTCATCCTAGCAAGCACGCAATAGCCAATATGCCGCCCGAAAGAAAAATCGCGCACGTCCCTAAACCAGTTAAAACTGGTAACAAATCGTACACTTGGCTCACAAATCATGCGAAAACGTGAAAGTCACTTGGACATGCACTAGACTCTAGCAAGCTCAGCGGTTAATTCTGAGACCTTTAAACGGAATGACCCCGTCTGCAAATAACAATATCTTAGCTTATCATTTTAAATTGTAGGGAACCTGAAGTCTTCTAGATGGTACTATTACTACGCGACGCGGAGGAATCGACATCTACTGCATTGGCTACTGAATAAGCCCAACGTCATTTCTTACATAGCAGCGTTACACGTGTGTAAACCATATGCGATCACTAACACAGTGGGATAAAATCGAACTCGATCGCCAGTATCATTAACTAAAGAATCCGGTGCCGTGGAACTTTTGGATGACGTAAACAGTCATGGTCTCATGTATCTCGGTGACCTACTTATGAGTTCATCTGCCATTCGGCTAAGGAGCAGTTCTGTGCCCACATGGTGCAGCCAGTAGTTGCTGTGATTCTACCAACTGTTGGTGATGTTCCTCTCCGTCTGTGGTCGCTCAGTATGTGACAATCACATTTACTTCACAAGCTGAAGTTGCCACTGGAATACTATTCTCTGTTTGTGAACAGAAAAGGAACAAATAAAATCATGTGACCAGTTCAGTTAATCAAACTCCCCTGATAACCTGTTTTGGTGAGCCAGGGGTTTCATCTCATCAAGGGCTTATTCAAACTCGACCTCTTCGGGACACAAAGAAATAAACTAGAAAAACTAATCCTACCTAATCGATCAGTTAAATATGGAAATTTGCACTGCGTACATTTGATAAACCGAACATTATATTAGAATCGACATCAAGTGGACGTGCAAGTTTACAAATTTTGTTTTCAGAACTATCCTGGGCCTAGAGTGTGTGCTTGAACATAACCTCAAGACGATTCTTTCCGTCGAACGACCACCTTCAAATTAATTGAATGCAAATTTTAGGCAATGTTATTAGAAACAAATGCACACATCGAACTGATTTTGCAAAGACAGCGGAAGTGTGACTGACCGGTTTTGAGACACTGTCGAATGTTCAAATATGACAAGGAAAGCGCCGCTGATTTCTTAGTGGTCTGAATAGCGAATAATGATGCTCATTAGGTGAATTACTCTGGAATCAATCGGTAAGTGCAAACCATTATGGCAGATACCCAAATTGACACCCAGGATCATGTTAGACAATACAGTCATAGTGATTCACATATTTTTTCTTTCATTGAGGTCAGTAATACAAGAAAGTTGCCTTGGTTTTCATCAACAATTAAATTGAGCATTTGTGCATTTCATGGCATTGACTCCAACCTCGCGTACATTTTGCTGTTTATATCCGATATTGCTTAACTAATGTGAGTTTGAGGAATGAATACATCTCATAAAATATTTGTGAGATAACTTTAGGTGAAAACCGTGGTAATGTTTTGAGCAACCGCTTTCTGTGTTGCGTTTACAAAAATCAATCCTTTCATCCTATTCATCTGTTTGATTAACACTCAACAAATTGTCACTTTCTGGATAGAAATTTTTCCCTTTCAAAACACTAGGTCGAATTTATTCCATCCATTGGCGTAGCGTATTAGAAGTGAGGAGAAAATCTCATCTTAGAACCCGCTAAGTAATCAGTTTCTTCGTCTCAGCGTTTGCAGTGGACGCCCATGACTATAATGTGAAGAAAGAAATATAGACGGATATGTTCCTCATAATTCATCTCTAGACCGGCGCAGTCCTCTCAGCGGATGACAGGATACGATCGAGACATTCATCAAACTTACTACGAAGAAACCAAGTTACTGTGAATTCACATGATAATGGCCCAATTAGTTAGCTACATCAGATTCAACCAATGGACAAACATGAGGTAACGAAGCAATATGATCGTCACCAACTGACTGCATGTAAACCTGGTTTCTATGTAATATATCCGTTGAACGTATTAGTGTAACTCTGTTGCCGTTCATATGACTGTGCTGAATTGAAGAAGGATTTTCGGGAATATACCTTGTCGATTTATCTTCAATTCTTTTTTTCAAGTACTCAGTTAAAATGGAACCTAATCAAAAGTTGCCACCTCATCCATTCGGGCACAGTCGTCCAAATTTTAGATTCAGGACAGACGATAACTCCAATTCACTCTGCGATATCCATTGTTTGCCATCAGATCGGTTTGCGGTAAATACTTCTTCGCAAACCGAAGCAGCTACCTACCTTTCAGAAGGGTCTCCATCACAATCAGTGACGGCCATCATTGTTCGTAAAGGTGGGATACAGTTAATCGGAATACGAATGAAATGCATTTTGCTGAATGGTCCGTAAATGGAAGAAAAACGTGTATGGCCGGGACAGAAAATCTAGGGCGGAGAACCAAGGTGCATGCGATACTGAGTGGCCACGGTTGCGCCGTCAATCTTGAGTCACTGGCTAGGACCATAATAAGCGGACACATCTCAGCGATGGGTTATTGCATTAGTATGAATCTATCATCGGTATTAGAAGACAGCTACGCGGAGACGCACAGGCTGAGGAGGTAGAGTACCGTCTTTCTGTCCAACGTGGGGAATGCACATGCCGCATTGCAGTTGGTCTGCGTGTGAACTCAAGGTCGTGACACAGTGTTATCTTGCCACCAAATACATACTTAGTGCATAGTGATCATGGCTACCTTGTGATTTGACCCATCATGTATGTTGTGAACGTTGCCAGTGGTACAGTGTGGTTGGCTTTACATAGAAGTAACAACACTCTAGAGTATGCAAGACGCAACGCGAGTCGAAACGAAATATCTATATCACAGGAACTTGACAGTAACTGGAATAAGTAAGTACAAAAGTCAGCGGATATATTGTTTAATTTTTATATGTTTACTTTACTTCTCTTTAAATTGAATGCGACTTGTCACGATTAAAGAGATCACATTAGCCACTTGTTCGGCATAAGGAAATTAACGGTAAACGACAATGCAGCACCACAACTGTTTGTCCTTAGTTTACTTAGAAGTCAGGTGTTGAGTTATTAGAACTGTTTAGTCTGAGTGGATAACGTCTGTATTTCCTGTGCGCTAAAAGCTTCATAGGGACAGGCGTTGTAAATCGGCAACCTAGTTCCCACCGACCGCTTTGTCTGTGCCAAAGGGTGGAATATCAGCCTATGTTGTTAGCCGTCTCTCGGAGAGCGTCTGAGCTTCTATCATGGCAGCCAAAACGGTTTGGTTAGTGGATTGGTCGCGTGGTGGGGCCTTCACACACCTCTGCTGTGGCGAAATGGTCGGACGCACCACTGTCAAGTAATGGGGAACCTAGCACGTCCATCTGTTCTACCTCTTGTAAGCATTTTGAGAATGTCAGCATGTCACAGTTAACAATGCTTATTCCTGCATCCGCTAGATATCTGGAGATGCAGATTATATTTAGGACCTTCAGTCTGATCCGTTACGTAATAGGTTGTTAGTAAAGATCACTCTGCTCAAGGCCACTGATGGAAATTAGAAAATTATCCATATATTTAGTTGATCAGGAACCTAACTTGCTGGGGTTGAAACTACATTGATGCAGACCGTGGAGTGCACATCACTACCAACCTATGGTCCGGATGCGAAAGCAGATCAAATCACAGACTTATCTCTCTCATCTGGATGTGAAAAAGGACAACTGTGGTAACCTCGAAGCTTTTTACAGTTATGGAAACATGGCGGTAAAATTACCAAGGTAGAACAGCAAAGAAATCTATCGTATGTTGGAAGACTTAAAAGCCTATAGTGACCAATAGTTCGGTTTTATCCATCGTACGCCGTGGTAATTTCAACCAAAGATAGCGTAGCTGTTCTCGACTATCCCAATAGACTCTTGGTTACCATTTTTGGCAGTGAGACGTGCAGTTTACGTTCTAAAATACTGTCGCCCACATGCGTTATACCTGATTACATCATAGCCTATCCCGTAGAAAATTCTAACCTGCCAGTTTATCTGTTACATTCTTCACCTGAATTCCAAAACCAGAAACCAGGAACATATTAACGTCCTTTGAAGGTGGAATACAGAAATAAGTCTGGTGATAGTAACTAGAATATGTAATTGAACTGAAGAAGTTCTTTCACCTCCGTTGTGTGCGAGCTGGAACACAGTAGATACTCCGGAATTGCCAGGTTGCGTTGGAAGAGGCCGAGAAAGTGCTAAGAAATTGAACACCACAGTTGAACCTTGATTGGCGGTTCCTCAAATCGGACACGTCACACCATACGTGGACTAAGCTGGGTTGTGGGGGAACAGTTTTGAGAGTGAAACACAACATAGCTGATATATTAGCGTTTCGTACTTCTGTAATTTGTGATTGATCCTCGCATATAATAATATATATAGAGCTATAGTATATATATATAATATATATATATAATATGTATATGGCTGAACCCCTTTCAACGCAAGTCAGTCCTAACGAAACTAACATACAACACAGCATTAGGAAAAGGTGGACGTTTAGTTGTTGAATCGCTTTTGATAGGGTTGTAATCACACAACAGACACAAATTTCGAGACAGCGCCAAATAACGATCATATTCACCGCAAGCGATATATCAGGAGCTGTCAGGTTATTAAAACTCACTTCCATCAGCAAAGTTGTTCAGAAAAGAGATAGGAATACTTGTAATTTGTACAATCCTTTTGACAGAAATTAAAAAGAAATGTCCCGTCATCTTTACTGTGAAGTAACCAGATATTGCAAGTATTCAGCTGGGGAAGTTAAATGTCAGTATAAAACACTCATGTATTGTTGTCTATGATGATGATGATTCAGCTGGAAAGGCATTCAATGTGAAACAACGTAAAAGCCTTCTGGCAAAATTGTCACCAGTCAGAAGTGTAAGTGTCTTCCTGACAGGACACTTCTCACTGGTACACTGTTATATCGGGGAATCCATAAAGAGGTTAAACTGTTATATACGTGTATAATTATTGGCACGAAAGTTACTTATAACCAAAAGATAATAACGACGATATATACATATATATATATATATATATATATATATAAAACATACGTATCACTGTACCATATCTAGACGAATAACAGAGTAAATAAAGTGTTTGGACTCATCAAAATCCTGATAGCTCTGTAGGAGTAATTGTTATGGATCACTGATTGAACAAGTGGATGCTTGCGGAGTGTGACGAGGGATGGGCTGATATGAGAGTAATCCTTGACTTGTAGTTCCTTTGCTGTATGAAGCTGTACAACCCTCAAATAAAAAGTTATACCGTGTACCACTTAGCTCGTGTCACCGAGTCCGGGCACGATGTGTTGTGTCAGTCCTGTTTCAAACCTGTCATAACGTGAACACGTGTAAGAGGGCCTGATTACTTTTCGGTTTGGCAGAGTTCGTGACCAATGACAGTCCCAAACCATGAGCGGGATAATGTGTGCATGTGTGGGGGGATGCGAGACAGGATGGTGCAGACATCAGCTGTGTCGGACGAGCTGGACCTGCTAGTTCTGTCGGGTTCACAACGAATGAACCAGACTGTTTATCGAGGTTACGTTACAGTTCGGAATGTAAGGTGAAAAGCCATAAAACGTCAAGTCTGGCTGAAGTGTCAAATACGACTTTTCAACACGGTTATTAGTGCAGACAGGAAAATTGTGTCAAAAATGTGTTTTGTCAAGAGAGCAATTACAGGAGTAAGACAAGTGAAACCATCAGGTATAGATGAGGACTACGGCGTGTCAGACAATTACCAAAGAAATACAGTTTTGGTATACATGCAACCATAATTATATAAGAGACAGGAATCATACCCTGCCTGCAGCTGTCTGACAAAGTTCATTATACTTGTACACAATATGTAGTCAAAGGCGAAATGGCTTTTTGTAAAAAGCCAAACATATTTCAACAAGTTTCAACATCATATCAAACACAGGTACGGAATGAAGAAACCGTCCCGAACCATTTTCATTACTCCCTTAAAGCTGGTGTGGTGAATTACTCGTTTCTGTTAGTTTACCACTAGATACGGATCTCGTAATCACTTCAACAAAGCAAGAAAGTGCTTCAGACATTCCAAGTTGAATAAGTTAGCCATTCAAGCATGGTGGCATCATCGTCCTGCAAGATTATTAATCTAGGACAGCAAATGAAGTTTCAAGACATTACATATCTCAATTTCAGTTCCCCATCTATTCGAGTATTGTCAACCAATTTGTTCAATTTAACCAGTAATTCCGTCACCTTGAAAAATTGTACACATAATCTTTTTGACAGAAGAACGACCAAAACATTCCTGTCGATAGAACCATCAGATTAATCCTATATGCTCACTGACAAAACCATAACAATAGGCAGCCCTTCTGTTGATTGGGATGAATTGAATGAATGATTTGTGAATGTTTTCTAGTATGACGACAGAAATATTCTGCTTACTCGTTTTCTGCAGTGAAAACTTCAAATAATCAAAAACGATGAAAAATCATAAAAATTAAGTCCTCAACTTAACTAGGTTCTTTAGACAATCAAATCATAATATAACTGAACAACTTCTACAGATTTACGATTTCCATAAACACTGATATTGAAATTATCTCAATCGTACGCGTCAGTAACACGCTAGTAAGTTTGCACCACCTATGTCGTAAAGTAACCATACTCAATATGACAGGCAACCAATGGATTTGCAGAATGCTTGTTGACATCTGTGAAAAATGTGACTAATTTCATTAAGAAACACTGATATTAGACAACCTTATCGTTCTATTCCCGGTTTTAGATGGATGCATTCAACGGTGACCATTCTCCCTCGACAGACTTTTCATCAGCAAACGCTTCTGGCTAAACTAAACATTCAGTGCCTCTATAAAATGAACGTATTTATTGAAGACAATCCTAATAAATATCTGTCTTGACCAAACATCTGTCATTGTCTAGAACGTCACCGGACTTTCCGCATGCACAACATGTCAACAAAGTTGCTCGTTTTAGAGGCTTAGATGAAAGCATAATAGAAGTTATGCTGTTCCCAGTCTGAGATATTCCGCTTATCCAAACTGTTCCAAGGAGGTCAAAGTTTACTCGTCAAGATTGTCTGTTAGTGTTTTTCCTACCGACAGTCGTTGTGGTTCAATATTAACTTTCTGACGTTTATTTGCATGTGATAGATATGCGTTATATAACGGTGACAATTAAAAATTCATTCACCATACCTTATAACCTTATCGAACGAATCTTCCACCAAGAATAACATGCCCGATATTAGAACCGATTCATTCGTTGATCCCAATACGGTGCACTGAAACAGGACAGAATTTATTCGTAATCATACTTACTAGTCACCGACGTTCACAATCCATCCCGTAATTGTCTGACATATTCGATGTAGATCTAATTGGTCTTGTCCAGATGTTCAGTGGCATTAGTTAGTAATCAGTAACGAAGATGAAATAAGTAATATAAACCGTTCCATTCTTCCGAGAATAACCGGAATTCTCAGTGAATCTCCTGTTTTCTTCGGTTTCCACTAGACCAATGTTCGCAGAACGAATCAGTATACATCATAAAACTCGTTTTTGTAAATTGTCTGTCGGATCTTGGAAAGTCTGCGCTTATCATTGGAATGAACCTGGACAGATTGGAATAACTGACACACAGTCCACAAGAAATATGTAACCCGCCCCCAGCTCCTGGAGAATGGTCGTGTACCGGAATTGTTTTAATTGATACCTGATACTTGAGATCATGAACACATTAACAGAAAGCGAGGGTGTATCATATTGCGGTGGATTATCAAACTGGAGGTGCGAGTATTCCAACACTCGACAGAATATCTCAGTGCAGGAGGGAGTTACGTCCAAAAGCCTACAACGAGCGGATCGGGGACAACGTGGGCGACCGGATGAGTCATCGCTCAACTGGATCGGACCAACGGGCGAGACATGGCAGGCAAAATGGATGGACGACCAGATCGGGGCGCGATTATTCCAACACGGAGGAATATCTCGACACGGTCGTAGAATACGGTCAAAGCCCACAGTGGATAGATTGGCGGACAACACGAGCGACCGGACGAGCCATCGCTCAACAAGATCGGACCAACGGACGAGGAGTGGCAGGCGGGAAAACCCCCGATAGAAGGCGCCGATCACACATAAACCGGGCAGAAGTGCACACGACGTGTGAGCGGAAACCGGGGCGTGTTGTGGACTGGAATGCTGACTCATAAACGCGAGCGCGTGCGTAGCATGTACGATCGTGTTGGACAATAAAGATTGTGCCTTATAGGACGCCTTCTCGCTACAATATGTTACAATGGAACGGACGAGTATACTTCAACTTTAAACACAGGAAAGCATGTAACAGGCTCGTGACCGGTGGTCAAATATTGTGCATGTTTACCACTTCTTTCTCTTCCAAAATTTGCCAGACTTCAATTAGGACAACACATTAAATCATTATGCACAGTTGAGACAGTGAAGTGAAGTCTTCTGTAAATTCATTTTTCCCTAGCCTCAACTGTCATACCTTTGAATAGTTTAGGGACACGCAAGTAAGACTATACGAGATGTACCATGCAGTGACTAGTCGACTGATCTCATCGATTACCGGTTACATGGAGTATGTAAAGTAAGCATGCATTAATTCAAATATTGTGTGATATATAAATGAGTTATTGGCTGTAATATGAATAACACACACAGATCCAGTAGTAAGTCTGGTCACATTCAAATTGGTGGTTGAGTTTAAAAGACTAATTTTAAGCAGCGTTGATGAAACAATAAGATTTCGGCAACGGTCAAGTCACTCTGCTATACGCCCTATAAAAGTTATGTTGACGACACATTTAATGTGTATGATTTATGACAGCACGCTAACCAATTATGTGCACAACTGAATGGACTTTTTTTATAGATTGAACATCACCCACAATTGATCGCAGCTGTCGCATTCCCATAGACTTTCCAGTCGGCCCCTTTCGAAAAGAAGCACTAGACTCGAGTTTCGCTCTCATTAGAGCTCGTCAGTAGTGCATATCCTTGCCACTGCCGGGACTAGAACTCCGGCCATGCTTTCATGAGGCAACCGTGTTGACCTCACATTAGGCACGACCGAATTATCATATGTGAACGCTCAACCACTTTCGCTTGTGAGTAATGATCAGGTTGCCCGATCGCCTCGAGAGGAGACACAGTAATTGTTCTGTTATTTCGTGAAGCTCATGAAACTCGAGTTTAGTGATTCTTTCTGAAATGTGTCGACTGGCGTGTCTATGGAAATGTGATGGTTTCGATCAGTTGAGGGGGATGTTCAATTTATATAGAAGACCAAATCTTTTACTACTCATCAACAAGTGGACTTTATATTCACATGCCTGATGTCATCCAGCCGCTGCGCAGTGTGGACGGGACCTTTACATAATCTGATGAGATGACATATTGAGTCCAATGAGAGAAGTGAAGCAGTTAGGTCTATATCAGGCTGACCGAATATTTGCATGACGTGCTGTGAAATTTAAGCAAAGTGGAACATCCGTTAAGTATTCAACAAAATTATGGTGTCAAAAAGGAAAGAATGAAATTATGTAACTGGTACACTCAGTCCAGTGAAATAAGTAGACGTAAGAATAATTGGTACTTGAAAGGAATAATAGTGACTGAATTGGTAACAAACACTCTACTCAAACAGAAGGTGCTTGAAATTTCTTAGACAAAAGTCATTTGCTGCCAAACTTATTGCCAATGACGTTCGGCTACCCAAATTCCACAAACAATACATAATTATTTTGTTTTTACCCTCAGCTGAGTTTGTCAACTTTGTTCATTTCGCGAATGCTGGGTTAGAGGGCAGATAACAAAACTTGATAGCAGGATAGTCATTGAAAAATACTTCTCATTGTGGCAAAATCGCGTTTATTTTGTGAGTATCAAACCTTTCAGTACTACACACAAGTGCTTATCAGTTCGACTTTCATGAGTATGGGGAGATAAGACGTAGTTAACTCAACTATGGTATAGTCTAACAGCATACTCGAGTAAATAAAGTACAATCTCCATTATTTGTTAACTGTGTGAAAACCTGAATTTAGGAAAATGGACTATTTGGAAAGTTTGGAAATGGGACTGTTGTTAAAGAAAACAGTGTAGATGAAGTTAACCTGAACATCCAACAGGCGGGCAAAACCATTTCAACAAGCGCGCCAATATATGCCGAATTATCATTCAAAATCACCCAAAATTGACATTTCTATCTGATAATTTAATAAGTTGAAGGTTACGTGAATACACAACTCCGTAAGTAAATTTTACATTTTTACCGATCGTTACGGTCACTTTGTTTAAACCCCGTATTCGACTGTAGACCTATTTGCTTTTCCTACTCTCCAGAGTTATATGGACTAGTCACGTGAGAGGGAGTGAAGCGAATAAATCAGTGCAAAAACTAAGAGAACAATAGCCCATTCTGCCTCAACATTTCAGTTTGTTTCATAATTTGATAAGGTACGATGGCGTGAGTATTGTGTTTAGTGATAAAAATCCACCGGAAAAAAACGACTAATTTCGGGATTGCTGCCGCATATCAAGTATGTGTACCGTGTGGACGTGGGCCGTATATTCTACTATAGAGGCAACAAATACCGTAGCCTATAGTTACTAACAAATTCGCAATTTAAGCTGTCCAAATACCGCGCACAATTTATGTCCGCTTATCATGTGAATTTTGAGTGCTTCATAGAAGCCTGTCCCTCTACTGGTCAACTGCTGTTGTGTTGCGTAAGACACAGTCGACACTCTATTCTGTACCGTTTCTATTCATGCCAATTCTATCGTCTATTCTTGTCACATAGGTTGCTCGACGTTTATGCTATCTTTATGCTCATCTTCCATGAGTTTGTGATGCGCCGCATGGATCTGTCTGATATCCATATTCTTCTTCTCAAATTAACACGGTCTAAACTTCAGCATTACTCACTTCATAGCCCATCGATATTAATTACCAAACTCAGCCCTTGTTCGAATCAACTATATTCGGATGAGCAGTATAGAATACGGTTGCCATTCTAATGAAACCGAATGCGGGAACAGGTATAAAAAGTAAACAGTCGTAAGTAGAATGCTTTGTTCGAATCAACGCACGTAATTGGATTAATAAATGTAGTTGTCAACAGAGTAACATTCCATTCAAGTTCGCACGTGACATCTCTTTTCTGGAATGTTCGAAGTTATTCTTGTGTGGATTTTCATTTACGGTTTGTGTTGAAGCGGACTGCTTACAGTACACACCTAATTTACTTTGTCTACCAAAAGCGATTTGGAAACAGGAATATTTGTTGTTCAACGAATTGATAATCGGGAGGTTCATAGCCATTGTGAATGTGGACAGACACTGAAATAGTGTTAAACCCATCCTGAAACAACATTCTGCGGTCACAACAAACCAATCTCGCTGAAATGGGACTATCGTTTTCAACTTGAGGAATACAATTCAGTTCGAGGTCACTGTGACAGTTTCCTTCCACTCGTAGTGTTCGAGCTGTTCGTCTGGCTTCTGTGAGCAATTAAATGGTATTTTTCAAGCTGTCCACCCTTTTGTTTTGTGAACAAAAATTAATTTTCTGCGCCACATTTTGAGTAAACAAAATCCGGTTGTGTATCCATCGCTGCTACAGGCGTGATTGCTTCATGCAGTCCTGCAACAGACAAAGTTAAACGTGCGATGAAGGCTTGGTGTCGTGTTAGCTTAATTTTTACCGAATGTGGCTTGCAGTTTTCGGAAAAACAGATGGACACTGCGTTTGACTGACTTCATTTGTGTGGTCATTGGTGATCATCATCATCTTCACCAGCGTCAGTTAAGATTGGTTCAAATACATCGATAATTAGTTACACAATAACATTCTTAGAAATCAACGGAAAACACAATGTGAAAATAAGTTCACCTAACTACCTAGAACCGAACACTTGGGAATATATCGAGAAATCTAAAATTTATTCAAAGGAAGTCGGAGCAATCTAGGCGTTCACAGAAGTTCAGTGACATTTCTTCAGTTATATGATGGGGAGTTTAAGCTTCGAACGTATACATTGCTGTGTGTGGTAATGCAATGTACTATGAAGCTGACTGGTTAGGAGGATCAAGTGCCCCATCTCGCGTGCACTGCTGAGGTGCATAAAGGTCTGTGAACCTGGTTTGTTAACAAGAGAAATAAGCAATAGCTTTAAGTCGTCTATCTCACCACTTCTGCTTGCGTCACATTGAACTGGCTAACCGTTAGAACTGATGGAGATTGTATTTGAGACCGTCAAAACGTTTAACTAAAGCAACGGAGAGCAAGTACAAGCATTAGGTTTTAAATCTCATTTACAGTTCAGGTCTGTAGGAGGACCAGTTAACCTGTAACGGCTCGATGAAGCTCGCGTTATCAATATGCGAGAACCAGTTTTCCAACGCAACTTTTAAAGTTGAAATATCTCATAACATTTGCACCATCAGTCTTGAGACAGACAAACGGTCTGGTGAGGTCAAGTTGATCGGTCACTTCGAGATATCAGTTGTTTCTGCGAGAGTCAACTCCAACATTAGTGTACAACAACAAGGAATTTCAAAACATTTAATCCAGGTTTGAATGTTTTTTTCTGGGACGTGCTACCTGGAATGTCCGATACTCGCATCTCAATAACCTTGCTACACTACGTTAGTTTAGTTACCGACGCACATACACTGACAGCCGAATACTCATTTATATGTGACAAATTCGTTTGATTGTGCACTGCAGAACACATAAGACTGACGTCGCTCACAAAACTAAATACGGTGGGATGGGAACAATGCATATCAAGGGCAGCACAACTGTAAGTCTTCGAGATAACCCACCAAATTTAGCTGTCTATGATTTCTGATCCCTGGGCGATTATATGCCATTTACTTCCTGCCTGGAATTCTAACAGTTTTTGGGAAATTTTTGGTCCAGCGCATATTTTCAGTCAGTTATTGCCAAAATGTTTGCAGCATTGCGGAAATGTTTTTGCTTGTCCGAAAAGTTTCATTTACTGCGTCATAAAAAGGAATGCAGCTGTACAAGAGTATTTTACAGCAATACCGAGAGTAGTTCTGTTACGTACTAGTCAAGGTCAAGATTAATTACAAATTTTTCAAAAACGTTTTCTGCAAAATTAAAAGGTGCAATTCCTCATTGAATTGTTTACAAGTTCACGACTTTTTTCACATTACAAACCAGCTACTCCACAAAAATTCCATACAATCCAATGTCACTTTCACTTTTGACTGGGATCTTTTAGCATATGTGAAATTCATGCCATTTCTCAGACCACTTATTCAATACCTCAGTGTAAGTAAACTTGTGTTTACATCCGATACATTCACGAGTTGGCGCTACTTGAAAATTCCTCATCAATCTTCAGTCTATCAACTAAGGAATGTCTGCTTGATATCAGTTTGCTTCCAAATCAGTCGATTACTAAGTGATCATAGTTCATCCAGTAGAAACTAGTGTTACAGACTTGATGAGTTTTGGTAAGGGAATTTAAACTCGCATATCTACTGACGGTATTACTAAGAATGTAGCTATTCAAACAGATTTCTAGGTGTATTACTAATGTAAGCTACACTATACTACAATGAAATGGGTTTTTACATTGCTAATATCTTATAATCATTAGCGATAAGGGACGATTGTCTCATTTTTCCAGAAGGTTTGGGAGTAAGCACATCATATGTGGTCCAAGCTACGCAAGGTTCAACATAGACCATATAGGAATCATTTTGTGAGGTATCTTCGGGCACCATCCTTCAATTTGCATTCAGCCGTCGGGTTAGTTTGCTTACTAGTTCACCATACCATAATTGTTGAAGGAGTCTATACAATCATCAGTGACTCTTGCTTAATGCGCAACAGTTTGTTAACAAAGCCAATGAAGAAGTGAC
>LOND01007374.1:11516-22015 GCA_014220965.1 Paragonimus kellicotti | reverse complement strand
TAGACGGTGACACTCGATGGAAAAATTTAAAGAAAGTCACCGGACGGTATTTATCGAGTGAAATATGCGTGCAGCTGTGTGGTGCTGTTCAAATCTCATCACAGTTATGAGATGGAAACTAAAAATCTGGCTAAAATTCGTCTCACATTTTTAATTTTGCACACTGGACCAACATCATCAACTTTGCGAGGCCGAAGGTTATAGACGACTGATGACGGAGATTGACTTCAACAGACTGATGCGGTAAGGCCAACAGGCATATCCCATATGAGTAGCACTCTGCAGCATTTACGTAATCTATGTTCAGCAAAGTCCTGTGTGTGTCTCGGGGCCGTTTCACTCCGGTTCAATAGCGGTGATGGCCGAACGCAATCAACTTTGCAAACAGTTGCATATTGCACACAGACGTTGTTTAAAACGTGCACTAAATGCTGACAGTCAAACTGTAGTTCGCTGACAGCATTTTTTCGAGGAGCATCGTAGTTCCAAACGTCGGAGACGCCTGGAGCGAATCCACTTGTTAATTACGAGTGCACAAGGTGTCGGAAAGTTGCCAACGTCATGCACAATACGACCGAAAGCAAAGAGATTTGATTTGGTTGCCCACAGAAGACACTCGTTTGCTCTTATAAGGGATGCGCTAGGTCCGCCACTCCCATCAGGATGTTTGATGCTGTCATATTGACATATTTGACACGTGATCTTCCAATTCAATTGCAGTTGCAATGACGTCCACACAGGCAGAAGAGATTGGCGGTTGGATCAGCGTTTGGAGGAGTACATTCCTAAGGGTTTATCGACTGAAGTCCCAAAGAGGACCTGCTGACTGTAACAATCTCGAAGAACCCGCCTCATCGATCACCAAACTCAGCTTTACAGCTGGCCACTTAACTGTCCCTGTCAAATCGTTCAAGATGTTGTACATAATCGCATCCGGCTGTTAGCGATTAGTAAGGCATTGCTAATCAAACAACATCGGACCAGTTTTGTGCGCACAGAAGGCGTTGACGCAGTCAACCTCCTTGCCGTGAAATTGACTGCACTATTAGCGCATGAAAGGTCAGGACCAGATGGTTGGTTCGTTCAATTGTTGTTGTTGTTATGTACAGTTTGTACAATATTTACTGGTTTTACTTTAGCGACTGATAAGAGTAAATCAAAATGATAACATCTCGCGATATATGTTTCTTCTCTGTTTTGACTAAATGGATTTAGGGAACTCAGTGTTTTACACCGTCATACTTCTCGAAACGTGCTATTACTGAGGGAATTGCTGTCTTGGCAACGTTTAGGACATTTTTCACTTTCACCGCCTTTTTCCAAACCATACGTAAACAACCTTTTGAAATTAGGTGCGTTTCGTAACCAAATCGCGCCGCATTGTACACGGTAATGAGAGGTGGAAGGTAAGCTTCTGCAGATCAGATCACCACACTGGCCGCTGTCGTGGTTGGTTGAGACAGGGGGTTAATCAACATCAAAACTTTGGAAGCAGCCCTCAGTGACAAGGCTTTTCAATGTTGCATTGCCCACAAGACTTCTCATTAACACAACAACTGAGAAGAGCAGAAACAGACTAAAAAAGAATAGTCTCCCGGCGTTAAGAACAGACAACAGACTAAACTGCCATTTTAATTTCAATGTGGTCAACAAACTGTGTCAGTGATGTCGAGTTTCACGTTTATTACAACAGACTATTTAATGATTCGACCTGAAGCAGTTCGCGAGACTATGATTATAGGTTAAATTCAATCTTTTGTTTCCTCCGTCGTTCATCAGATCCTCCAGTGATTACCGCTCTAGAGGAAAGAATCCCCGTCCGGTACTACAAGACGCAAGTACGCGTTTGTTCTGTGACTGGGAAGCATCACCTCGGGCCGAAGTGGAATGGTTCAAAGACGGCGAAATTATCGAACCACTACGATTTTCACGGAGCAAATATATCCAATAGTGGAACTCAGGTAAGAGTTTTACACATTCCCCTAAATTGAACCCATAACTAGTTCCCCGCTGTCGTTATACTGATGGCAACATTCGAACTGACCAAGGTTCGAACCACCACGTTGTGCGTGCGAAACACCGTTGACCGATTAATTACTACCAACAAGGTTAATCTCAATTCTAACTGGCAGTAAATGCATTACACTGTTGTCTAACCAGTCAGCTGTTTCGCGTAAATTTGCTTTTGGAGTGATTAAGTGCGAACTGTGTGCGAAGGATGAACCGTGGAGTATCAAAACCAAGTCTCCGATAGAGCGTGAACGAGGAAATTATTTATTGGGTATATCACTCACATTGTAACCACATATTGTGCACGTTCCACACTATGAAGATATTGATTACGTAGGTGAGTTGCAAAATACGTTATCAGTTCAACAGTACAAAAATCGATTTACCTGACTGAACGCAACTCAGCTGCATCTTGGCCAAGCTTTATAAGATACATTGTGATGACATCAACATTTGAGCGAATTTATAGCCCTATGACAAAAGTTGATGTAATCAAAGGAGGGATTCTCCGATTAGTAAATCTACGATTAATACATAGAAATGATTCCGTCCTGAGGTTATTGAAAATGCTGGTAGAGTTTGTAGTTCGAGTTGACAGTTTCGGTGAATACCGTCCGGTGACTTTCTTTAAATTTTTCCATCGAGTGTCACCGTCTAGTTCAAGCAGTTCAAACGTACACTCACTTGTCCAGTCTAAAATCCATGGTGTTTGTGATTACCGGCCGACCTTCAGAGCCAACCTTGACTTTTGGCTAACGTTCTAACTTCACAGGTTTTTGAAACAGTTCTGAAAACACACTAAGTCTACATTGCTGTGAAAGTGTCCGCTCTAGCTGAATTCCTCAAACGCTGCTCATCTGTTTTATTGATAATTTGAATGAATAATTTGAATGTAATGTTATCAATCGTCTTATTGCGTCTTGTTAAAACTTTGGACACCGGGTTACCCGCATTTTTATCCCGTCCGCTGGAAAAGAAACACTAGCCTACCAGTTCAGTTTTACACAGATAATAATGGGCATCAGTAGCAGACCACTGACGCAATGGCTGAGTCAACGTCTCGTATCTTTTCTCAGGCGTAGTTGACTACGGAATGCGAGTGTGTCCGATATGATTCAGTAATGTCAAATCATATATTGATGGTGACTTCTGAAAACTTAACTCATATTTTGGGAAAACGATTTGCTCAGCCTGGCCATATGGCAAAAGCGAAGTGGCCAACGTCAATTTTAGCCTTACTTCAGTTTTTTTTCTTGCATGTTTGTATTGATGAATTTTCGTTGTAAAGTTATGTACCAACAGTCTATCTCAGCGGTTAATTTGAGGTGCAGTATAATTGGGGGTATTATGCGGCAACAAATGTGGTCAAAACTGACAAATACTTACAAACAAGAGTAGGGTCAAAAACCTTGCGAATCTCTCCGGCCCTGTTCTTCGCCACGCAAGCGTACCGCGTGATCACACCGTGATCCACACTGGGAAGATACAACTGGCGACCTTTTAAACGATCTTGAATGTTCCGATCTCCCGGGCCAGTGACCGGTAGGTCCTGAAAGAAATGGTCATTGCAAACGAGGGAAGGTGCAGATTCATGTGTTGTACATCACAGCATATTTTCACTACTTATAATTTGTTAAGTAGCAAAAGAATATTCAGCCAAATAGATATGGTTACGCTGGTTCTGTCGCTGGTTCGAATCCAGCCGAAGTCCAGCTTTTTCGCAATTGGGTCTCCGTGATGTTATTTGCAAAAACGTATATAATCTGTCTCTCTCCAAGCACAGGCCTCCTTACAGAACAGCTATTTCTTTACTGCCGTCTTCGTAAACCCAAATCTCAATCCTTCACGATTGCACAATCGGCCAAATCTAGCTGTACTCCACATCCAGAAAATAAATGATATAGTCAAGCAATAAACGTGTAGAAATGAAGTCGGCCAGAATTAGGTTATCGCAACCGCTTATAAATGACTAAGGCCGGCTTTCATATGCACTGCGAAAGCATGGACTAATTGCAGTATTTCAAAGAAAACATTAAATAAAGCATTAGTAAAAAATATACATTTAAAGTTACACGGTAGATTGGTAATAAGATGCAAGAAAAATCGAGATTGATTGTTTTTGCATGCAACAACTCTGAAGTGGTTAATAACACGATTTCTTGCCAAATTGATTTACCCTATGCCACACTATTGAAGATGACCACAAGAGTGCCGATTCAATGTATCGAATGAATTACGTGTTCGTTTTGTCTGCTTTGTTCAGAGTGAAACTAATATCAAGTCTTACGAGATCCCGTTTGCACCCAAAGGTCTTTCATTGATGGCGCTAATTTTGAGTAACTGACTTAGGATGCCATAAACGTAGCAGAGTAGGTCCTACCAGATACTTCTGCCTTAACTGTTCACACCTCAGTAAAATATAATTCGAACCAACCTCCACATCTTCAATAGATGAAACTGCTCTGCATAACAAGATCGAACCCCAAAAAATGTGTTCTGTACAGGAAAGTCTACCGTAACAGAACAAGCTAATCAGATGCCACTCAGGCGTAAAAGAATGGACCACGTGATTGACGGAGAAACTGGTGATCACGGCAGAGTCTGATCTGAGTGACACGCGAAGAAACAAATATATTATCAGTGTTAGGTAATGGCTGATTTATCAAGTGAAATGGCCACATTCCTCACTCACGTAAACAGTCATAAGACAGACCAAATAATCCTGTTGATCAAACCGTCACTCAGCACAACACAAAACAAAAACAGACTGTATAAACGTTTTCATCGAAAAACAGGATAACATAATCTGGTAAACATGTTTAATTGCAAGGGCTGTAGTACGATGAACGAACGTTACTCACTAACTGCAGAAAGCTGGCAGGCTGTGTAACGGTTTTCATTTAATGACTTGAATTAACCAGAAAACTGTACCCAGCAGACTAGATCCATGGCCTTTGCTGAATGGAATAATCGGTTCTTTAGACTTACGTCACTTAAGGTAACAAGTAGTGAATGCACTCAAGATGTTAACACGTGTGTGCCACACAGTACGGTAATTGAGAATAAAGACATATAGGCGAACATATGTTTTCGATAATTCATCTTCAGGCCGGTACAATTATATAAGGAGTTAATAGAGTTAGATCGAGATATCGATCAGACTTATTACAGAGAAACTAGGTCACTGGTCAGTCAATTGGCGATGGCTTGATTGGTCGGTTACGTCACGCTTGTCCATTGGTTTGACCGCGCAGGTTGGCCAGTTTGTTCAGACGCTGCACCTACCATGGCCACAAATCCATCGGATCGATGGCCAACCTGCGCGGTCAAACCAATGGACAAGCGTGACGTAACCGACCAATCAAGCCATCGCCAATTGACTGACCAGTGACCTAGTTTCTCTGTAATAAGTCTGATCGATATCTCGATCTAACTCTATTAACTCCTTATATAATTGTACCGGCCTGAAGATGAATTATCGAAAACATAAGTACAGTGTCAGTTTCATTTCTATAATGAAAATGACGAAGATCTGGTAAAAGCTTAGTCATGGAAAGCTCTGTACTTCGAATCAGTAGCTACCGGAGGATTTCGTGAACATAGACAAAGGTACAGCCTGTCCAGATGTTGAAAAAGATAAGAAGGAAAGAGAATGTTCATTAGGTATCAACCTATCGGACAATTAACGTCGGTTTCTTGTGAAAACAGCCTTTTCGGGAACTAGGGTTTATGATCAGTCGCAAACAAGTGTGCTGTAACACGCTACTCAGATGGCTGGAACGTTCCAAGTAAAACTGGAAAATCCTATCGCCAACGTTATAATACTCAGACTTCGGGCTCATTTTTCATCCGCACTAATCCATATATTTTACAGATGCGCATCTTTGAGTTTGTAATCTTCGCGTGCACTTTTTTTACTGGTGACGTTTATGATGACAATCCGTACTTCACCTAGTTTGGCAATTACCTCCCAACTAATGTCACCTTAGACAACAGTGCCACCTCAGTTTATACGGCAACTAAGCGGGTTGTGTTGTCATTAAATTGCGATAGCGCCAATCAGCATTATCGGAAATTAGAAGCAGTGTGGCAGCTTTTATGATTCAGCTGAGACAACATCACGCGGAATTGCCTGTCGATAGATTCACTCGCGTTGGTTTCTCTTTTAGAATTATCACTTCTTGAAGAAAGTCCTATTAAGAACGCGCGTCTATGAGCTTTCTAATTGGTTAATTTTGATCACCTCCTCGTCATTGAAGATGACTTTGTGTGCACTGCTGTCTTCAACATTGGATATCCCAGCGAAATCCTTTTTCATTGTATGTAATATTTTCATCTAGTTGTGAGATAACAGTTTAAAACAAAACAAGTCCGCTAACACGAAAAACCGTTTGAACTTCCTATACTCGGACAAAATGTATTGGATACATTTTTCTCATTAACCGACGGTTTACACGCAACTGCTACAGAATGTGATGTTTGCTAAAACAATATACTTTTATAAAAACTGGAAACCCTTTCCAATAGATGGAAACTAGAGAGTTTTATATTTTATCCATCTGCTCATCCCTATCAACATCTGTACCCCTCACGGACTCACTTCTTAACAAAAGTGAACTCTTGTCACGCCAATTTCGAAAGCCGAATAGTCGGACAGTACCAACAACACCTATCCCGACACTTAGTTCGTTAGTACTTTTGACTGATTCATGTTCAGATAGATTCCTGGTTGCGAGTACGTTTTTCCTTCCGACTTTGTGAACCAGGTCTCTGGTTGCTGAATCCTACTGACTATGACTAGTACGTACTCCTATCCTATCTACACTAGTATGCCATTGAAATTTTGGCACATTCTTTATCCTGATAGCATTTAATACATATATCTTCTTCGTGTTTGATAGATCTGATAAAATCGAAAGGTTCACCTTCAGCTTTCGTTTGTTCCCTAGCGAAGCAACAACTTTCCTATATTACATGAGGCGTTCATTGACATTGCGCTTGTAGGTGACTGAACCCTAGATAACGCAAATCGAGCTGTTTTTCTATGAAGCTTGTATTTTGGGTAAGCCCTCAACTGCTGGGCTGGCGAAACAGACACTGAGGTGCCTGGTAATGCATAGTCGGAGTATCGTCCTAGAAATCTAGCATATATTGATGAACTGTATTTCGTTGACGAGGGTACGCTGGGATAGAAACGCAAAGTCCGAGACAGAAATGACTCGGCTGGTAAGGCCTTGACAGTACAAGGCTTCATTTTATCTGTCAATGAGCCTAGCTGAGTCAACGAAGATTCCATCGGCCTGGCTATCTGTTGTAGTTGAGCTGGCTACTAGGGATCAACACACATCACCACCACTCAGTCGGTCGCAAACTTGAACAAAATCATTTTGTTTGGGCATTGCATGTTGCGATGACACACACACACACGGTTGGCGGCATCCGAAACGGATTAGCCTGTCACAGTGACCGAAGCCAAAGGACGCCTGCGCTTCAAACCATCACCCCAAGTGGCTTGCGCTGCACCACTTGTGGTTCCACTCACACACCACAGTAGAACACCATTTGACCTGTAGCACTGTTGATCACCTAACGTCCCAAATTCCTCATAAAACTATCTGCCCGCAGTGGTCCTAATGTTGACCTCAATGTCACTCCATTGGTGTGTCCACAAATGTTATCGTTGAAAATCAACTGTATACTAACTGGGCAGTTTTGAAGTAATTGTTTCAATTAAGCTATTGGCGAATCGATCAAAGTGTTGTTGTTTTGAATAAAATCACACCAACAATCTATTGTTTCCACTAATGGCACATTAGTAAACAGGGAAGTTACGTCAAGAGAACACATGATTTTGTTGTCGACGCGAATGTCACGAACTGTATTCACGAATTCGAAAGTATCTGGCAGACTGTGAACATAATTTTCTTCCGAACTGGCTTCAAGATCTTGGCAAGTCCTGTTGTTAAGGCGTGCTACTAGAATAGGATGCCGAGAGTAGTTAGACTTATGAATCTTTGGTAGCCCATAGTGACAAGGAACACTGATGTCTGTGGATCTCACGAATTCAAGTTAAGCAGTTGTTGACCCCTTCTTTCAGTCTTTTCAGTTGTTTTTCTATGTCTCCGTCGCCACTGTTCACCCCTTTCTTCCGTCATATTGTCAAGTTCACTAGTATCTGTAAGAATTCCCTGCATCTTTGTCGAGCAGCACTACACCAGCAACTTCGTCCAGTCCTGTTAGTAGTACATCCTACCGATCCCGCAGTGCACACGCAATGCTTCAATCATATCTACCAGTTATCTATGGCTTCCTAAATAAGACATTGAGACTACGTGCGATATGGAATAAAACCGGCCTCAAGATAGTCCAAGACTCTCTTAAATTGTTCAGTGTTTCCTTCGTAAGATTAACTGATTGTTTGTCTGATGCTTAAAAATTCTCAAGTTTCCAATTAAATAAGCTCTAGCTGTGTGAATTAATCATAGACATAACATGGACAGGAACACATACGCATTCGCGGTTGGTTCACAATCACGACGCTCAAACAGCTGCCACTGATGCACCAAAAAGGACTACCGCGCTACAATCACGAACGCGAAATTTGATACGCTCTCATCTACTGAAGTAAAAAGAAAGTACAAGTTTTGTGAGCTTGTTCAAAACGTCAATTTCAGCGCCGATCTCAAAATTAAACAGGACCAAAGCAGAGGTTTCCAAACATTTTCCGTTGTTCGCTACTGAAAAATGTTGTCATTTCCCCCCTTGCCCGAACAGATATACACAGAATCAATAGGTATTAAACGTCAGCCTGGGCTTGGCGCGAACACATCAACTTATCACTATGAGGCTGAAAGTTCACTGAGGGGGATCTTGGGTCGACATACTATGATATCCAAAGCATTGCTTTGCCGCTCCTTCCGCTCAGTTTAATAATTGACAAATAACTCTAATGCATGACTTTTCCGTCATACTGGAAAAGCGATCGCGCATGCTGAAAAAACGCACGCGACGATGCTTATACCGTCGATGTTATGGCAACATGATGTGTAGCCACTCACTGGTTGGTGTCTTATTGCGAACGCACAGGAGCGCCCTAGTACACAGTGTTGTTAACAGACGAATTCAAAACGCACACTCTGCCCACATCTTCAGTAGGCCAAACCGCAGTTCTACAGGTCAGTTCAACCATATCATAATCTTCACAATAGAGTGAATCTTTGATTAGGACTCCACGGTTGCTATACGTTTTGATGCAGTTGGCCTATGCTGATCGATTTTCATTCGTTTTGACCTTGACTTCCAGCCATTCCATCATTTTCTGCTATCATTTTCCCATCTCACAACCCCATTATTGTGGAGATATTAAATCCGTTTCATTTAGGCCGATGCTTTTTCAAATCTTCCAATTTAGTTGGGTGCTAGCCATTCTTGTGTTTTTCAGCCCGCACACTTCCAAGGACCCTGTGTTTCAGAAACACGACACAGTGTGTTTTCGGTTATGAACCAACAGGCCAAATACTTAACGTTTGTATAGAACAGTGTCGTCAGGACGAAAAAAACAATGCAAGTGACAAGTTCAGAGGTGTCAAAGGCTGAAATAGAGACAACGCCTTGATATAACTAGGTCACAGCTGTGAGTCAGCTGGAGCGTGGCCATCTGGTCAATCATTGTGTGTGTGTGAAGCGCGCGGTACGCAAAGGAACCATCGGTGCCATAGGTCGTGGTGACATGACTATATGGCGTTGCGATGTGTGCGGCCGTGAATGCGCTGGCCGCCTTGGATTAGTAGGTCACCAGCGTACTCATAGTGCACCGTCGGCGAAGAGACGACGAGTACGTTAGGCTCAGGTAGGTCATATCAGTATATCCATTCTATTTCTGTTAATGATTGCATCGACCAAGACCATGGTCGTTTGGCAACTAATCCGCTTCTCTTTTCAGAAACTTGGGTGTCTGCGGTCTTCTACCCATTCTTATCTTCAGCTTTGTTGGTGTATTGTATGATGAATGGTTTGCCTGTTCTTTTCGTAGTCCACTCTGAATCTTGTTTTTCATTCTTATCCTCTCTGGAATGCAGTAACATACATTCGTATACTGAAATGCTTCTTGTATTACATTTTACATATCTTTCTTCTCAGTTTAGATCTTGTCATTGTAGTCTCTCTCTGTTTATTTTCCGAGAGATAAGGGTTTCCTTTTCCTGCTAGCCATTCAATTGGCTAACCAGCATTGGCCGGCTGGACACAAAGGCCTCACTCACACACCTACTGGTCTTATTCCTTCGGGTTTACACCGGATACGTGGTGTGTGAGTCGTCCCACAAGTTGTGCAGTGCAAGCCACTTGGGGTGATGGTCTGAAGCGCAGGCGTCCTCTGGCTTCGGCCACTGTAACAGGCTAATCCGTTTCGGATGCCGCCAACCATGTGTGCTTGTGTGGTTGTTGATTTTGTTGTTTAGCTTCACAATGCCCACTGAACTTTGCTATAT
>LOND01007373.1:4319-19523 GCA_014220965.1 Paragonimus kellicotti | reverse complement strand
ATCAGTTGAATGTCTACAAACTTACGGGTAAGAATAATGGAACACACAAATTAGGGTAAAAAGATGCTACTTGAGGTCAGCGACAGTTATTGAAAACGATTACTCATTTGCTGTCATTCCACTATATCTAGTTTCAAGCTTTTAAATCCTGAAGCGTTTACTGTAATGTGGCACAGGGGACCGTAGATCTGATTGGAAAGTTGCTCAGATATGGATAGAAAGGTGTTTGTTGAGTCACCTAACCAGAGTAACGGGAAAATCACATGTAAACAAAGCCACTTGAACCTTAGAATGAAAACCAAAGGCCATGATATACAAATGTTGGCGACTGTGGGTGTACTTTTGTAGAGGGATTGGAGTGGACGAACTCACTGACATGAAGTCAGCCAGTGATTTGCGGAAAGCTACACCCAATTAGTTTCGGCAACTGGAGCAAACTGGCATGTCAGCACAGTGCCCAATCCGGGTAGCACCCTGGTGTAGCATCGGATCTTTTCAGGACAAGTACCGGAGTAAAACAAGTTGTTTAGGTGTGTCACGTGTCAAAACATACAAGCTACAAGCCCAGCGGAGTCCCAGTAACCCACAGAAAGGCCGAGGCTTCGGGATCAGTTGTATTACTTCATTCAGCTGTTGATCATTGTCTATAAAAGAACCAGTGGAAAGTCCGTAACCTTGAGATTGCTTAATGCTACAGGTGAGGCTTTTTGCTTTTTTTCTCGTACAGCAGCAAGCTTTCAACAATTTCGTGCCAAATGATTGTTTGTATTGTCCATTTAGTCATCTAGTTAGTCAGATAACAAAGTCGATGACAGCACCATGGTTCGGAGGTAATTGTGGTTCGAACTCGCTACTGTATGACTAACAATCGATGTTGCTACTATCATACAAGTTCCAACGTACGTTGCCGATTTGTATACTACTGAATTGGGTCGACTGTTCAACACCCTTGAATGTGAGAACTACATGAAAATACCAATACTATTTGCGCACTCCATTTCGGATACATTATAAACGAGATAGATTGAAAACTAATTGTAGTACTAGGTGCACTCTGCTGGGAGCAGCGTAATGGTTTTATATAATGTGAAGGTGATAAGAGCATTACAGTATATCTTAGTTATAGTTTGTTGTTTTTGTTGTACGCAGAAATCAAATTCATGGTTTGCACTATGTGACAGGACGTTAATCCCGGGTATTTTTGCAATCAGAATATCTATCTGAGTCCATCAGAGGCCATCTTCTTTATTGGGGAACATAGAGGCAGACTCAGCAGCTTGAATATGAAAATCATTGTCGAAATTTGAAGTAATTTTCGAATTATTGAGAAGAAATCCACTTATATTAGCCCCCTCATAATGGTGTAGTCCAAACAACAGCGTCTATATTTAAATAAACATGTCGGTGGTCTGATTGTTCATGTGTTCTCGCTGATGAAATGAATACAAAGAACAATGCTCTGACCAAAGAGTCACATTGGTGTAAGTGAGATTACGCCCGAAAACTGAACGGTTTCCGAATTTCTACTCTTTTGCCCCACGTCCACAAAACATGACTGACGTCGGGAATCCTTCAAAACCGAATACGAAGTATGACTTATGTGAAGGTGTACCACAGCCAACTTTTCATTGTTTTACACGCTTGACGTAATTGTGTATCTGTCACTAGATGTAGAAATCCAATTTCCATGACAAAATAATGCGCGCAAAACAAACGTGTGTTTCATTGTCACATCCAGTTATCAACCTTCTTGACTGTGAGAATCATCACGTTAGTACGCGTGTCGTTCTGAATGACACACAATACTGACATAGATTTTGCTGGTTCTTGTAGGCTTCCAGCTGTTGGATATACCTCCATTTCTCACCTCTTTAGTAGATGGCTTGAACCACATTTCTTATTTGGCTTAACGTTTGTCGCTCTTGGCCTGTGCGTGTCATTCGTCCACACACGGCAAAAGGTGGTCATCGCAACCATATCTGATAGATTTATTGGGTGACAGCAGCTACCCCAAATTGCAGCATCACTTTCGTTTCTACAGGTGATCGATTGTTGATACTCTTCAATGTTTATATTCCATCAATGTGTCGTAATTTTTCCGATTCTAGCTTTGATCAGCTAATTTATATCTACTGTAGATTCCCTGCAGTCGCAATACACTCCGATGACCCTAATACTATATCGTTTATTTTGAAGAGCAATATACACATCTTCGTTCAAAGGAAGAACAAACGGTGACACCAAAATCAAGTAACAGATATGTAGAAAGGTGAATATAAAAACAGGCTGTCTGTCAAATTTGGAACGCTGCATAGTTAGCAACATTGAACAGTTGACGAGTCCTTTCACAAGAATTGCAAGCGTTAATAGTTCAGTAATCAAAAAAATTACTACTTGTGTGGTACTAGACAAACAGGTTAAGAGTAGAAAAAATACATGAAAAACGAAAATGGTATAAATGCACAGTCTCACAGAATCAAAGGCTCTTCAGGGCACATGGGTGCTATCACAGTCAAGGCTCACGCATCGGGACGGAAAAATGCCCTTCATAATGAGACAACTGTCAGAGAGGTGGCAACAGTTAACGCCAGGTTCCCCGCATAAATGTGTCGTAGGTTTTCAGGGAACCTAGAACAGTCAGTAGACATAAATCCGTCCCAGTCGAAGAATGGCGCTGCATGAGGGGGAAATATAATACCGCGAAAGGAAATGATCACAGGTGAATGAGAAACAGAGTTCACATCACAGCCCAAAGTATGGAGGACCGACTGAATGGCGGCATTATGAGAATCGGTTCTGTACTTCGCGATCTTGTCCGTCCAGGCAAGTTGGCTTCGATAGTCATCCACTATACTAATGTCGAGCACCACAGCAGCACCGTCACGAACCGCGATCACATCGGGTTTGATGAACGAGCTCGTCGTTGGTACTCGCAATTCCTCGAAGACTGTATAGCCCAAGTTACGCAGTCGCTTCGCCAGGTCTTTGGCCACGCGGTTGTGTCGAGCACAACGCACGTCATGGGTGATCCAGCATGATTGCAGAATATGAGCGAGGCTTTCTGGTTGACCGCAGTTACCACGGCAGAGAACTGAGTGGTCACTTCGGCCACTTCGTGAATTTCGGACCTTAGTCCACAGGAGACACATGAGTTCGATGGTACGAATAAAGATTCTGGGGAAGATGCGTTTTAGAATGAACAGCCAACGAATAGAGAGTGGAGAACGTGATACTTGGTGAGGATCACGGTCGTCTAGGGAACGACAGAGCTTATCAATCTCCGTCTCGTGGGCTTCCTCCTTGTTCGTCACCACTACACCCTGTACGCGTACCGGGACGTTCATCTCCCTCAGGATAGGGCCAAACGAATCATCTTTGACCACATTCCGCAAAACTGGACACTGACTGGAGAGAAGTCTCTCCACTCGAGATTTGCGCGAGATGGGAATAGTGGTGGACAAACTCGGGATGCCCAGACCACCCAAACGAATTGGAGTGTGGATGTAGCTGATTGGGTGTCTTTAGGAAGGCGGAGCCATTATTACTACTAGTGGTTTTTGGTTAGTTGGTCACCAACCTGATAATCACTTTTTGTGTAATTGCATGTTTCACTAACTGCATTTCACAGCATCAATGGCCGACTTCACGAGATTATCGGTTAATTAGCCGGCTGAGCTAAATGTCTGGGCAAACTGACCTCGCTAGTAGAATACCGCTGATATGACTAGATACGCGTTCAACTGCACTCTGACTTCGTTTGCACCAGCTGAACGGATATAACCAACTCCAACTAAGAATCAGTTTGTCATGCAGCTTAGCAAACTTTCGTGAAGTAGCCTATGAGTTCACACCAAATGGTACCACATATCCGGGACACTAGTGCTGTGCACCCCAAAATTAACTACTGTCAATTCACCGATAAGTTTGTTTCAATCAGTATTGGACTATCAATCTATCTGTGTATGAATTCCTATAAAAACCTCATAAATCAGTCGCACGTGATGAAACGAAACCCAGTAACACAGTTTAAATCACACATCAACGTCAGGTTGTCTGTTGTCTTGCATGCCACCAAATGATTAGGTCTGTGGTGTTTTCATCCCTCCATACCTCGTTTTGTTAATCACATGTAAGCATTACATCAGACTGCATATAACATATCTGTTTAATTAACACACAGATGAAACACTGTTTTGAAAGAAATCCTAATGCATGCACGTGTTGGCTATTCCTACAACACCAGTGATTGACTGTCTGTTAAAACATTCCGCTGTTGGACTGCATTTCAACTCCATTGTTTCGCATCACTAGCTACGCCCAGAACATCTGGACTACTCCCCAACAATTTCGGAAATGTCATGAGTATTGCTTATGATCGACTTACTGTAATTCGTTTTTCCACTACAAGTTCATTTGGATGTGATCCTACAAAGAATCAGGCAGAGTCCAACAGTGAATTCTAAGTTCGTTACTAAACACGGTTTGCATTTTGATTAGATAAACGACTACATTCCTCCACGTAACTTTCTAGATTTCAATTTTGTATACTTGCTATAGGGGAACCAATCCTAGTCAGATGCATGTGAAATATTGATATTTGCGTGTAATATCGGCCTACCCAGTTTAAGTTTACTGCACATAGCCTAACGGATATTGACCGCTTACCCTGGTTTGTTACTGTTATTGATTAACACTGTGCTTATAGAGATGTGCGCAGTGTTTCTCAGTTGGCTGAGTTAAAGAATAAGTCAACAGAACAAGTTTTGTAAACTACAATCGAATAAAATATCATGGAGCATGTCGAACATGTGCCACACGATTTAATGAATATCTTTTGTGGGAATCGAGTGAAAAATGATGTCTGCATACATGTCCCATATTCTTCAGATGTCGTGCAAGCGACATCATCAGCAGAAAATGAGAACAACACCTTCCGTTACTCAATCCAAGCGAGTAACATTCGTGTGTACGTAGGTAAAAGCGCAGACAGTTCAATCGAAGGCAAACAGCTTTCCTCATCCAACTGTTCTGAGTGCTTTAAACAAATTTGTTCACTTTATCTGGCCGTATAGGTGACTGGAGAGTGAATTGGCAGGGTTGAGACCTGAGGAACACCAAATCCAGCGCCCAGTGGGAATCAGACTAGACTCCCAACTTGGGTAAATTGACCACAACTGAAACAATAGTTCCATATCACATAACTGGTTGAGGGTTGACTCCAAAACCCACTAAGAATTCGAGGAAGCATCATTCTCTAAGCGGTACCAAGTGCACAGCCTCTGCCAAAAAATTACAAAGAATTGTGAATCCACCATCAGGCGATGATAAAATGGTATGAGTTGTGTATCACTGCTTCAGTGTTGCCAACACTAAACAGACTGATTAAAATCCGTACTGCTCATGTGATCAGTACGATGAACGACACACAGTCTTAGGCCCGAAACGAGGTACCACGGTCAGCATGCTGTCTCATCAGTGATCAGACTTCTTCTGCAGGACGATCAGTTTTCTTCACTGGATCTGCATTGTTTTCACTAACTTTTTAACTAAAATCGAATGAGTGCACATTTCTCCCAAACCCACTGAGTTACATATGATAGTAAACATTGTCATTTTCACCACTTCTCTGGCATTGTGTCAGCTGGATTTTGTAAGTCTTCATTTTGCAAAAGCGAGTAAAATGTTTATGGGTAGCAAACCTGTTTCAAAACCCCACAATCAACTAATTTACTTCAACCCAGTTTGTGATAGTTACTAAGCTGTCTACCGAAATGACACACCTAATCAATGAGGTGGAATGAGGTGGATAATCTGTACAAAACCTAACGACCGAATTTTGACTAGCCCTTCACCCGAAACCTATTCAGGCATACAACGTTTGGACAAAATATCGATCGTATCTTGTCAGGCGGGCGTTTCCGCTGAGTAGAGTTTTGTGTTTATCTTTAGGACTGGGACACAGCCCACCACGACACACACCTCGGCACATCGTCACAACAGACAACACTATTTTGTCACACATAGCATTTGTTCCAAGCATGCGTCAGTTATGGAGACGCGAAAACAAAAACAAGTCTATGTTTCCACGTCTGGTGTACACAACTATAAAAGATGACTGGAAAGCACAATTTTGCACCCATGACGGTGTATGCTTTCCTCTGACACAAATGCATACTTGATTAACTAAAAATCGCTTTGCAATACAATGGACTTTTCGACAGACTAGTCTTGGTGGGATGCATCGTACAGGAGTTTTGACTCTACAGGTGTGCACCGCGAGTTGAATATTCATAGTAAAATATATTCAATGTCTGTCTGAACATAGTATCTAACACCACTTTCGAATGAAGTTCAAGCTTATCCGCTTGCAAACCATCAGTCGACTCGACTTATGCTCAAGTTGTCTTAGACGTGTTCTATCTGGCCAGAAAAGATCAAACCACAGGATCACGTGCGAGATTTTTGTCAGACGGGTCAGTGCGATACGCACCCAAACTGTGCAAGTGACTAAATGTCAGCGCGACCAATAAATTGGCAAACGAAGTGTACTGTAAGCAGTGTCAACGAGCAGATGAGAAGGAATAACCTTCGATCAGTGTGCGTTCAGACATGCATGAACTTGTGCACACAATACGCTCCACAGAGATGCACCCTAACAGTAGAACGCCGATCGTAGGCGCGTCAGTCCATGCTATCCGGCTGTCTATGTAGCAGCCCAAATGATGGCAGTTTCACCACATCCTATTTTTCTGTAGCAGTCACGAGACGTCTGTAGAACACATGATCGAATGACGGACAGGATAATTGCTTGCGACCATCATCGAAACAAACGAGGCTCGCGATCAAAATTTACTCGAGGGGAAAGGAGGATGAGCTTGTCAACGTGATGCCAGTGAGCTCAACGTTTCAGTGAGCGTAGATTGGTATGATCGTGGTCGAAGCACGTGACTATTGCAGGAGTTTGGGCAGATGACCGGGGCGATTTTTACGCCGAATTTGGCAAGATGAAACGTTTCTTCTAATATTAGCCAGACGGAACCGACTATCCAGTACAGTTTTAAATTTATAGCCAGTAATTCATCAACCCTTCAGAGCAGATCCAATGTAGTTGCCATACGTGTAACAACGACCAGTTAGCTGAACAATAGATGAGACCTGATCCCATCACTTGAAGTCCATATTGGACGACACCACCAGGCGGTGGCTTTGATATGTGCAGTCGAGTCCTTTTTATATATGGCAACAAAAATGCATTCGGCATTGATAAAGAATACTCAGGAGCATAACAGTAGATTTGCTGCTCAGGTTCAGGAGTAAGGTGTCTACAGAATTTCAAGCCGTCTTCGCACAATGTTTCCGGACCTGATCCCATTGAAGCCACAGCTTATGGCACCTAACGGGTCACATACCAACTCACCAGATTTCATGATGAACTGGAACGTGCTATGCACGATCGACATTCTATTGGTCGATAATCAGCTATTCAGGCGTGACTGGAACCGAATGTACTTACAATCATTATTCTGAGTCATTGATGCTAACAGGACAAACTTGTGTATAAATAGCATACAGACGAAAACTCATTAGGACCGCTCGGGTCAGTAGTTGTGAACGCCAAATCAGCGTAATGGTTAGCCACTGATCGAAGGTTTTTCCTTCTCATCTGCTCGTTGACACTGCTTACAGTACACTTCGTTTGCCAATTTATTGGTCGCGCTGACATTTAGTCACTTGCACAGTTTGGGTGCGTATCGCACTGACCCGTCTGACAAAAATCTCGCACGTGATCCTGTGGTTTGATCTTTTCTGGCCAGATAGAACACGTCTAAGACAACTTGAGCATAAGTCGAGTCGACTGATGGTTTGCAAGCGGATAAGCTGAACTTCATTCGAAAGTGGTGTTAGATACTATGTTCAGACAGACATTGAATATATTTTACTATGAATATTCAACTCGCGGTGCACACTGTAGAGTCAAAACTCCTGTACGATGCATCCCACCAAGACTAGTCTGTCGAAAAGTCCATTGTATTGCAAAGCGATTTTTAGTTAATCAAGTATGCATTTGTGTCAGAGGAAAGCATACACCGTCATGGGTGCAAAATTGTGCTTTCCAGTCATCTTTTATAGTTGTGTACACCAGACGTGGAAACATAGACATTGTTTTTGTTTTCGCGTCTCCATAACTGACGCATGCTTGGAACAAATGCTATGTGTGACAAAATAGTGTTGTCTGTTGTGACGATGTGCCGAGGTGTGTGTCGTGGTGGGCTGTGTCCCAGTCCTAAAGATAAACACAAAACTCTACTCAGCGGAAACGCCCGCCTGACAAGATACGATCGATATTTTGTCCAAACGTTGTATGCCTGAATAGGTTTCGGGTGAAGGGCTAGTCAAAATTCGGTCGTTAGGTTTTGTACAGATTATCCACCTCATTCCACCTCATTGATTAGGTGTGTCATTTCGGTAGACAGCTTAGTAACTATCACAAACTGGGTTGAAGTAAATTAGTTGATTGTGGGGTTTTGAAACAGGTTTGCTACCCATAAACATTTTACTCGCTTTTGCAAAATGAAGACTTACAAAATCCAGCTGACACAATGCCAGAGAAGTGGTGAAAATGACAATGTTTACTATCATATGTAACTCAGTGGGTTTGGGAGAAATGTGCACTCATTCGATTTTAGTTAAAAAGTTAGTGAAAACAATGCAGATCCAGTGAAGAAAACTGATCGTCCTGCAGAAGAAGTCTGATCACTGATGAGACAGCATGCTGACCGTGGTACCTCGTTTCGGGCCTAAGACTGTGTGTCGTTCATCGTACTGATCACATGAGCAGTACGGATTTTAATCAGTCTGTTTAGTGTTGGCAACACTGAAGCAGTGATACACAACTCATACCATTTTATCATCGCCTGATGGTGGATTCACAATTCTTTGTAATTTTTTGGCAGAGGCTGTGCACTTGGTACCGCTTAGAGAATGATGCTTCCTCGAATTCTTAGTGGGTTTTGGAGTCAACCCTCAACCAGTTATGTGATATGGAACTATTGTTTCAGTTGTGGTCAATTTACCCAAGTTGGGAGTCTAGTCTGATTCCCACTGGGCGCTGGATTTGGTGTTCCTCAGGTCTCAACCCTGCCAATTCACTCTCCAGTCACCTATACGGCCAGATAAAGTGAACAAATTTGTTTAAAGCACTCAGAACAGTTGGATGAGGAAAGCTGTTTGCCTTCGATTGAACTGTCTGCGCTTTTACCTACGTACACACGAATGTTACTCGCTTGGATTGAGTAACGGAAGGTGTTGTTCTCATTTTCTGCTGATGATGTCGCTTGCACGACATCTGAAGAATATGGGACATGTATGCAGACATCATTTTTCACTCGATTCCACAAAAGATATTCATTAAATCGTGTGGCACATGTTCGACATGCTCCATGATATTTTCATTCGATTGTAGTTTACAAAACTTGTTCTGTTGACTTATTCTTTAACTCAGCCAACTGAGAAACACTGCGCACATCTCTATAAGCACAGTGTTAATCAATAACAGTAACAAACCAGGGTAAGCGGTCAATATCCGTTAGGCTATGTGCAGTAAACTTAAACTGGGTAGGCCGATATTACACGCAAATATCAATATTTCACATGCATCTGACTAGGATTGGTTCCCCTATAGCAAGTATACAAAATTGAAATCTAGAAAGTTACGTGGAGGAATGTAGTCGTTTATCTAATCAAAATGCAAACCGTGTTTAGTAACGAACTTAGAATTCACTGTTGGACTCTGCCTGATTCTTTGTAGGATCACATCCAAATGAACTTGTAGTGGAAAAACGAATTACAGTAAGTCGATCATAAGCAATACTCATGACATTTCCGAAATTGTTGGGGAGTAGTCCAGATGTTCTGGGCGTAGCTAGTGATGCGAAACAATGGAGTTGAAATGCAGTCCAACAGCGGAATGTTTTAACAGACAGTCAATCACTGGTGTTGTAGGAATAGCCAACACGTGCATGCATTAGGATTTCTTTCAAAACAGTGTTTCATCTGTGTGTTAATTAAACAGATATGTTATATGCAGTCTGATGTAATGCTTACATGTGATTAACAAAACGAGGTATGGAGGGATGAAAACACCACAGACCTAATCATTTGGTGGCATGCAAGACAACAGACAACCTGACGTTGATGTGTGATTTAAACTGTGTTACTGGGTTTCGTTTCATCACGTGCGACTGATTTATGAGGTTTTCTATTAGGAATTCATACACAGATAGATTGATAGTCCAATACCTGATTGAAACAAACTTATCGGTGAATTGACAGTAGTTAATTTTGGGGTGCACAGCACTAGTGTCCCGGATATGTGGTACCATTTGGTGTGAACTCATAGGCTACTTCACGAAAGTTTGCTAAGCTGCATGACAAACTGATTCTTAGTTGGAGTTGGTTATATCCGTTCAGCTGGTGCAAACGAAGTCAGAGTGCAGTTGAACGCGTATCTAGTCATATCAGCGGTATTCTACTAGCGAGGTCAGTTTGCCCAGACATTTAGCTCAGCCGGCTAATTAACCGATAATCTCGTGAAGTCGGCCATTGATGCTGTGAAATGCAGTTACTGAAACATGCAATTACACAAAAAGTGATTATCAGTTGGTGACCAACTAACCAAAAACCACTAGTAGTAATAGTGGCTCCGCCTTCCTAAAGACACACCAATCAGCTACATCCACACTCCAATTCGTTTGGGTGGTCTGGGCATCCCGAGTTTGTCCACCACTATTCCCATCTCGCGCAAATCTCGAGTGGAGAGACTTCTCTCCAGTCAGTGTCCAGTTTTGCGGAATGTGGTCAAAGATGATTCGTTTGGCCCTATCCTGAGGGAGATGAACGTCCCGGTACGCGTACAGGGTGTAGTGGTGACGAACAAGGAGGAAGCCCACGAGACGGAGATTGATAAGCTCTGTCGTTCCCTAGACGACCGTGATCCTCACCAAGTATCACGTTCTCCACTCTCTATTCGTTGGCTGTTCATTCTAAAACGCATCTTCCCCAGAATCTTTATTCGTGCCATCCAGCTCATGTGTCTCTTGCGGACTAAGGTCCGAAATTCACGAGGTGGCCGAAGTGACCACTCAGTTCTCTGCCGTGGCAACTGCGGTCAACCAGAAAGCCTTGCTCATATTCTGCAATCATGCTGGATCACCCATGACGTGCGTTGTGCTCGACACAACCGCGTGGCCAAAGACCTGGCGAAGCGACTGCGTAACTTGGGCTATACAGTCTTCGAGGAATTGCGAGTACCAACGACGAGCTCGTTCATCAAACCCGATGTGATCGCGGTTCGTGACGGTGCTGCTGTGGTGCTCGACATTAGTATAGTGGATGACTATCGAAGCCAACTTGCCTGGACGGACAAGATCGCGAAGTACAGAACCGACTCTCATAATGCCGCCATTCAGTCGGTCCTCCATACTTTGGGCTGTGATGTGAACTCTGTTTCTCATTCACCTGTGATCATTTCCTTTCGCGGTATTATATTTCCCCCTCATGCAGCGCCATTCTTCGACTGGGTCACGGATTTATGTCTACTGACTGTTCTAGGTTCCCTGAAAACCTACGACACATTTATGCGGGGAACCTGGCGTTAACTGTTGCCACCTCTCTGACAGTTGTCTCATTATGAAGGGCATTTTTCCGTCCCGATGCGTGAGCCTTGACTGTGATAGCACCCATGTGCCCTGAAGAGCCTTTGATTCTGTGAGACTGTGCATTTATACCATTTTCGTTTTTCATGTATTTTTTTCTACTCTTAACCTGTTTGTCTAGTACCACACAAGTAATTTTTTTGATTACTGAACTATTAACGCTTGCAATTCTTGTGAAAGGACTCGTCAACTGTTCAATGTTGCTAACTATGCAGCGTTCCAAATTTGACAGACAGCCGTTTTTATATTCACCTTTCTACATATCTGTTACTTGATTTTGGTGTCACCGTTTGTTCTTCCTTTGAACGAAGATGTGTATATTGCTCTTCAAAATAAACGATATAGTAGTAGGGTCATCGGAGTGTATTGCGACTGCAGGGAATCTACAGTAGATATAAATTAGCTGATCAAAGCTAGAATCGGAAAAATTACGACACATTGATGGAATATAAACATTGAAGAGTATCAACAATCGATCACCTGTAGAAACGAAAAAGATGCTGCAATTTGGGGTAGCTGCTGTCACCCAATAAATCTATCAGATATGGTTGCGATGACCACCTTTTGCCGTGTGTGGACGAATGACACGCACAGGCCAAGAGCGACAAACGTTAAGCCAAATAAGAAATGTGGTTCAAGCCATCTACTAAAGAGGTGAGAAATGGAGGTATATCCAACAGCTGGAAGCCTACAAGAACCAGCAAAATCTATGTCAGTATTGTGTGTCATTCAGAACGACACGCGTACTAACGTGATGATTCTCACAGTCAAGAAGGTTGATAACTGGATGTGACAATGAAACACACGTTTGTTTTGCGCGCATTATTTTGTCATGGAAATTGGATTTCTACATCTAGTGACAGATACACAATTACGTCAAGCGTGTAAAACAATGAAAAGTTGGCTGTGGTACACCTTCACATAAGTCATACTTCGTATTCGGTTTTGAAGGATTCCCGACGTCAGTCATGTTTTGTGGACGTGGGGCAAAAGAGTAGAAAAGTCTGAACGTTCAGTTTCGCGTATCTAAATTACACCAATGTGATCTTTGGTCAGAGCATAGTCTTTGTATTCATTTCATCAGCGAGAACACATGAACAATCAGACCACCGACATGTTTATTTAAATATAGACGCTGTTGTTTGGACTACACCATTATGAGGGGGCTAATATAAGTGGATTTCTTCTCAATAATTCGAAAATTACTTCAAATTTCGACAATGATTTTCCATATTCAAGCTGCTGAGTCTGCCTCTATGTTCCCCAACAAAGAAGATGGCCTCTGATGGACTCAGATAGATACTCTGATTGCAAAAATATCCGGGATTAACGTCCTGTCACATAGTGCAAACATGAATTTGATTTCTGCGTACAGCAAACTCATAACTCATAGATTATCATCTTCACATTATATAAAACCATTACGCTGCTCCCAGCAGAGTGCACCTAGTACTACAATTAGTTTTCAATCTATCTCGTTTATAATGTATCCGAAATGGAGTGCGCAAATAGTATTGGTATTTTCATGTAGTTCTCACATTCAAGGGTGTTGAACAGTCGACCCAATTCAGTAGTATACAAATCGGCAACGTACGTTGGAACTTGTATGATAGTAGCAACATCGATTGTTAGTCATACAGTAGCGAGTTCGAACCACAATTACCTCCGAACCATGGTGCTGTCATCGACTTTGTTATCTGACTAACTAGATGACTAAATGGACAATACAAACAATCATTTGGCACGAAATTGTTGAAAGCTTGCTGCTGTACGAGAGAAAAAAAGCAAAAAGCCTCACCTGTAGCATTAAGCAATCTCAAGGTTACGGACTTTCCACTGGTTCTTTTATAGACAATGATCAACAGCTGAATGAAGTAATACAACTGATCCCGAAGCCTCGGCCTTTCTGTGGGTTACTGGGACTCCGCTGGGCTTGTAGCTTGTATGTTTTGACACGTGACACACCTAAACAACTTGTTTTACTCCGGTACTTGTCCTGAAAAGATCCGATGCTACACCAGGGTGCTACCCGGATTGGGCACTGTGCTGACATGCCAGTTTGCTCCAGTTGCCGAAACTAATTGGGTGTAGCTTTCCGCAAATCACTGGCTGACTTCATGTCGTGAGTTCGTCCACTCCAATCCCTCTACAAAAGTACACCCACAGTCGCCAACATTTGTATATATGGCCCGCTTTGTTTCATTCTAAGGTTCAAGTGGCTTTGTTTACATGTGATTTTCCCGTTACTCTGGTTAGGTGACTCAACAAACACCTTTCTATCCATATCTGAGCAACTTTCCAATCAGATCTACGGTCCCCTGTGCCACATTACAGTAAACGCTTCAGGATTTAAAAGCTTGAAACTAGATATAGTGGAATGACAGCAAATGAGTAATCGTTTTCAATAACTGTCGCTGACCTCAAGTAGCATCTTTTTACCCTAATTTGTGTGTTCCATTATTCTTTATCCGTAAGTTTGTAGACATTCAACTGATGTTGCTCAGGTTGACTTCTCAATGATTTAACCACTTAAACTAAACATTTAAAGGTTAAACGTGTGCTGTGCTTTATTCACACATTGCAAGATGGAGGTTGGAATTCAACATTCTGAGACTTGTGTAATGGATAGCAAGGATTCAGACATGTCTCGAGGTTATGCAGTAGGGGTTTTTGTAATTGTAACAGCCCACCTCTGAGTTACACGTACTCCAAAAAAGGCAAGACTGGATCCACGTATTTCTACAGTATCGTTAGACAAATACACGAACAATTATTGTGAACAAACCTCAGTCCTACTCGTCGATGCAAAGAGAATATGCAAATATCTGTTGCCTTCAGCCCGCATGATGCGCACCACACCTATCGCAATAATCACCGACAGAAATTGCTCACGGTTCTCTGATGATTCGTTACCGTTGTTATACAACAAACTCGATTGACAATGCAGGGTTAACTTGCGGCGAGTGTTACCAACGTCAGCGGTTGTGATGAACTTTCCGTAAACATCCGCTACACACTGTTACTATCAACAGTTGGTGTAGTGCATTGAAACAGACTCCTGCATTCGTTCAATCCACTGACAATGGGTACACGATTTGCAGGACGGGAATCATATACCAGACGATTGAGAGGGTTGTTTTGCTCAGACTCGAAGAAAGTCATTACGTTGGACCACATGGAAGCTTGATCTGCAGCAGGTATCGCGAGAACTGATTTGTTAAAATTAACAGTTAACCCACTAGACACGTCGCACAACTCTGCACTCACTTCCACGCCTTTCGTACTTCGTACAGTGATAATAAACCTGCAGGGATTTCAGGGAGCCGTGCAACCGCACCTTACTATACTTCAGAATCGTTCGTCGACCTACGGCTCGTCCCTACGAACGTAAATAACGCCCACCTCCTCCATGTACCTCTGAAGGCACTCCTGGAACTGTGAGAAGGTGCGAAATTCACGGTTCTCAAACATGGTCTTGAAAGTGGCAATA
>LOND01007372.1:15295-25861 GCA_014220965.1 Paragonimus kellicotti | reverse complement strand
TTCATTCATTTGACAAATTTTCTGCTAGATGGTATGAAAATGTCACTTCTTATCTAACTGTTGCCGAGTTAGAAGTACATGAATATTTACAGATAGTGCAAGATAATTAAGCTTATGTATATTTATAATAACTGAATCAGCATTCTTCTTCCATATTAGGTTACGTTCCCTGTAATCGATTGCATTCATTCAACGGTCTTGGGTTACAAGACAATTGAAGAATGGTATTAAATTTTACAGACACTAAGCAGCATTCCTGTTGTATACGATACGGTACGATTATGCGATGATTGGGAGGCGGAAAGTAAACAGGTTGTGTTGGATAAATTCTTACTCCCAACGGTCGATGAGCTACTGGTCAAGATGGCTGACTCTCGGTATTTCTTAAGGACAGATTTGAGAAAAGCCTTCTTCTACATGCCGTTAACGTCGGAATCCAAGATCCTTCACAACCGATGGACTTTTCCAGCGTTGGAAACGTCGTCGTGCCTACCAGTCAACCTGCAGGAAACTAGCATCAACAGTGCAACCTGGGGCATTCGTCCGTTTGAAAGAGCGGTAAGCGGGCAAAGATAAACCGGTACTGTCAAGACCTATTGGAATAGCTCGGACCTGCAGACCGCAAACGTACGAGCTTGAAACCGGCCGCAAGGTCAGTGTCAGACTGGCCGATACAACTTTGGTGCGATCAAACGCGCACAAACTACCACGTCCACGCTGTGATCCCCGACACACCAAACAACGCCAATCTGTCCATCACCAGGCGCAGACCACTCGCTACGATTTCGGCCCGGCTTTCGAGTTAAGACGGTGGTAGTGTTGTATACGCGTCAAGGCCTCCTGTGTGACTCAAATTCGCGCTGAGACTCAAACTGCGTTCTGATTGGCCATGCCTTCAACGCCCAACGGCGCATTCGTCCAAGCACATAAGAATGAGGCTGCCGCTTGTAAATGCGATAATATGGTATGTACTTCTGATTTGCGAGTTATCTTTACCGTTGTCATAGCCTGTTAGGCTACTTATACGAATACAACAATTCCCATCAACTGTTCGCTGTATCCAGGGTGATCAAGTATCAGCCTCTAAGATTCGTCTTTATTTTCTAAACTGGTACATTGTTTCAGCGACCAAAATATATATGATCAAGTAAAGTCTGATGAACTTAGCACTAATCACTTCTTGAAGAAGCAAACCATTAATTCTATAGTACCCAGTTTATAACAAATGAGAACATAGTGAGTGATGGGCAGTGTACCTAATTCATACACTGGTTACGTAACAGCCATCGATGGTGAGTATTTTATTCTGATGTTTGCATATCACGCAGTCATGAAGAGAACAACGAGCCCTTTTATTGATTTAAAAAGCGGAAACCAAAACAAGTGACATTAGGAACGTGCCAAACCTAACACGTCTAACGAAAGATGCTTTCATTTCAAATCAAAATACAAACACCAAGAACTTATGCCTATTTGGAAAATTTTTCAAAACCAAATACAAAACCAAGCTGAAATAAGGGTTAAACGTTTCCACGAACGATCTTGCTTGTTATTGTCCCTCTTCAGCTTCAGTAAACGCTCACACTTCGCGCATATCGCTGTCAGAATACCGTAACAATCACGTCGCTGAACTGGGTTAGCTTCCCTCGTATCAGAATTCTCTAACGAAAGATTTTGTAATCCATGGGAGTCCAAGGCAGCGCAACTTACAGTGACCAAATTACTGGTAACTGGCCTCATTTTGCATTATTAGCTGAACGTTACCCACAGTTGGCGGTAGCTTTGGCTCTCAGATATTTTACTCAACTTGCCTTTTGCGAAAAACCAGTCAGACTCCAGCCTCAATTCTGTTTAAGCTCGTCATTGGTGCCACGTTTTCCACAACCCGGCAGTTAAATTTTGATTTGCCTGCCGCTTGTAAGTCGACTGTGTTGATCACCGCGTCATTGGTTCGCATTAAACGCAATCAAACCTCCCCACTAAGTCAGAATAGTGGCCATGAGCTACGGTCACTAAGTGATTAGGTATGGTTATTCAATCGTGCTCAATACGCAGATGACGCCAGAGTAATCAGTATGGTTGCCTCACAACTACCATGCAACCACAGGTAAACGGGGAGTAAGAGGAATCTAGTTTACATATGTAAGTGATGGACCCAGCAGTCGAAGAACATATATACAACTCTAAATATTAAACATCAGTGTGTCTAAATGTTGTAAACGAAACACCAACTTAGTAGGACACAGACAATGGATGAGCTCCAGCAAGAGCGACCGAATGGCGTCTACAGCAGGGTTCGACTAGCTTCTTCCGGACACGAGCCAGCTACCGTACGGAGAAGTCGACGTTGGATCGCTCTCCTTGAAGACAGTGGTTTTACAGCTTTTTCGACCTACCGCCCTAGGTTCGAGGCCATCGCTCTGCTGCACTGTATACGTTACGTGCATAGAAAACCCAGTAACGGAATACAGTATTTCACATGATCTTCAATATATACATACGTACATTTTCAAGAACTAAGGTAACTGAATAGACTAATTTGACGTTTGATAGCGTTTGTTATATGGGCTTCTCTCGACACTAGATCACGAGCTGGATGAAACCAGATAAATAACGTTATCCAAATGGACATCATCAAGTGAGTTTTTAGCTTCTCGTTTACTTGTTATCAAGAAGAGCTGGTCTAATTTGTAAGTACTGCCGAGCAACGGTGTACTTGTGCAGCGGAAGGGCGGGCAAAATTTGATAAAAGGTTGCTTAACCCAGGTCTAGAATTTCTTTTCAGGAGATCGCGATGAAAATCCTTGATTACCTGTAAGCATAACTGACACAAGTAGAGATATGTTGACCTGGTTCTAGGGGATAGCTGAATTTCGATACAATTTCATTTCGTAATGGTAATCTTTCAACAAGTTTGTGGCTACATGATATTCGAATCATCACTTACTTCATAGTTGTGTTCCCAAGATCTCATAATTCCAGGAGAAAGTAAGGGCGAACTCAGGTTTGTGTCAGGTGAGTGCCAACACTTCGATGTTTGCTGTGCACTCTCTGACGGTGGAGTTGGAATGGAGTTCACAATAGCATCTGTCGCCACTATTGGTTTTGAACAGCCTAATGAAGTTATGTGATTTGGCTGCTGGCCTGAAGACGCTGAACTGTCGTATAATCCCCTGAAATCAAGATAATATCACCGTCATTGTACCTTATATGTACAGTGGGTTCTAATTAATATTTCTCGTCCATGTTACGTGATGTATCCGAAATGCTGCAGTTAGTTTTCAGATGTATATATGACAAATTATATACACTAATCAATGTTACGAATAATATTTGTGAAAATAATGTCAGTGTGATTTATCAGATTTGTGCAGTGTGTAATACCAGTAGTGGACTGAGTTTTGTTCATTGCTGTTATGGTTTTTATGTTATAAACGGTAATTAACAAAAGCACTGATGTGGTACTGCTGCTTAATTGTAATACAACTACTAAAAATTTCAATGTTCTGAAGCAAAAGAAACTTGGGACGCAAGGCACTTTCTAAATCAGTTACCCCTAAAATCACGGCTTGTACAACAAACAGAATTCGAGCACCGATAGAAAAATGAAACACAGCTGTACGCAATATCTCTATGAATCTTACTGTTTCCCTTCGGTACTTAGCTTTACTTCACAAACGCCTGGATGAACTTGTGAGCCTTCACTAGAAAGGTTTAACGTCCATTAGTGGAGGACAATGTTGTACTAACCTCTCAAACCAACGATAAAATTATTTAGGTACACTAATGTTCTAAGCGTGTATGACATTTTACGTCACAGCCTGGCTGCACGCATCAACAGATTTGAGCTCTAATTAATAATCCTTATTTCAGATTCTGTTGCTTAGTGCCTACTTGGTATTAAAAACAGAAGCTGTACCGACTTCGAGTTCATCTTACAAGCTTTATCACTTCGGTGTTGAAATATCGAATGACAGATTGTGCTTATTCTGAACTCGTATGGATTATTGTGCATCCCAGAAGATTTCGTGCTAATACCTAGCTCGTATATGCGTTGTGAATTTCATGAGCTTGATAACTCATTATTCTCTTTCTAACCTTAAACTGCATATGAACTCGCTGTTTCAAACTTTTCAAGATACAGCACTGTATTTGCGGCTGGCTACCCAGCTAATTGTATTACGGATGTTGACTGTTACACGCCGGCACAAAATTATACTAAGCAGTCGAAGTCCAAATAATATTTCAAGGCTACTGAAGTATTCCCAGTTCAACATAGCACGCGTGGATGGACTGGTACAATTCATCAGCATCGTCTGTGAGAATGACCGGTCGCGCTCTTTTCAGATCTTTGAATAACACAGTCAACACATCTGGACTTTTATTCTTTACCCGGTGTTGTGAAAACTATTCTGCACCGTAAAATGCCCCACGTAGGAAACACTTTTGAGTGAGTTCGCCGATCCCTATGCCCAATGGTTGATTAGGATTCCCAGTGGGAATCCATGAGAATTTATCGTTCGGTCTGTTGGTCAATCTGTATAAATCCCTACTGGACTGGCCAACATGTGTCAGTGTGGTGTTCGATACACATTTAGCGAAATGCTGAAAGAACACTGTTCAGCGCAGTCTAACAGATCTGTGCTAGTGGAAATTACACCGGGCGTGTAGCGACGCAGAGATAAACAGAGCGACCATGCTGGAGAAAGTGATTCAGAAGAAAATGTCCAACAGAATTGGTTCATTAGTCAGACCACTGAAAAGCCGTTCAATCGTTAATCTATCCAGAGCATTCTACTTGGTATAAATGAACACTCCGCTGAGCAAACGTTTCGCGGTATTTCCAAGAATAAAATCAAAAATGGTTTTGCCACATCCCACACAATCCAGAAACAGTTGTCACCATAAGATTGGCCCACATTTTGATGACCCATAACAAATCGGACATGCGTTACCTAGGTTTCTGCATCATCTACTTCGGGCAGCAATATGACGAAATAAGTACAGTTCGAACGAGTTTTTATCGGGTAGCCATCTTCATAATTTTGTGCTAACGTCAAAGTTACCCAGACATTGAGTCTATTTGGCAAGCGATGAGAAGAAACGATTAAGTAAAGGCTAAACACGATTGCATAACTGTAAGTTTTGAAAAACTATAGAACGGGGATGTGCTTGTACTGTAAAATACTAGGTAAACAAGTATAGTTCGATTTAGAGCAGAAATGTCTTTATGATCGGTTACCACAAGGTCACGGCTACTGACTGCGAGTTTGTTACTTATTGTCTGCTTTAATTAAAGATCTTTTAGTAGTCCCATAAACAGAAAAAAAACAATGCCTCCCAACTTTTTTTCTCATGCACTGTTCTTCGGAATTTTATTCTGAAGGGTGCTTTGCCTAATCCCAAGTTCCGTAAATGCCACTCTGCAGGCAGTACCAGATTTAGACAGAGCAAAGACACCGCCGAATTAGTTGAAAATAAAGGATAAACATGTCACTGGTTTATATATCCATAACATTCTAAACCAATTTCCCACAGACCTACAAAAAGTCTGTATTTACATTGTACGTCGACCAGCAAAAAAGCAAATGCCCAATGATCACCAGTTGATGAGAATTAATCCTACTGAGCTTTTACTTAGCAAAAGTACGAAGGCAGTGCAATAAATTATGTCGCATTGTTTTTGAAGACTGTTCAGTTAATAGAATCAACTATGAATTGTGCAAGAAATTGTGGAAGAGAGAAGAATACAAGCTTCTTCAACATCTTTCAAAGTTATCTCATTCTACGACAGCGGTGATAAACACTGCTAGAGGATTAATAGTCCACCGTACACCCCCATAAGCCACAACCCTCCAAAATAGTTTCACATGGAACGGAGGACCTCGAATGTTGGATTGGCAAAAAGAAATTTTCAAAAACCGTTCTGTGTTGTCAAATATATGTTGAAACTGGCATGTAGTGAACGTCTCCAAAGGATCTGGTATGCTACTGAGAAGCATTAGTGGTAAACAAACATTCCTTCTAAGCTCTGAATAATTGCGAAGCGAGGTCCACTGAGTGCTGTTTAAGATTATCCTAATTTCAAATTTTTTGTCTTTTACTTCTGTCGAAGGTCGAAAATGATAGAAGAAAGCCGAATAAAAGGCTTGTATTGACTGAGCAATTTAGCGGCAGATTTCAGTTTGTTCACCACTGGGTGGTTACCGCCATGCACAGTACTATCAGCATGTGAGTTGAATACTGTAAAGCTATCTAAACCCGTGCGTGAACAGCCGCAAGAAGCTAGATTCAAACTTGCGACCTTTTAAATGATAGCCGATGTGGCTGCCAATGAAGTACTGCGTTCTTTTAATCCACTAATTAATGCGAAACATTTTGGAAATTGACCATGAAAAGGTTTTCCCGCAAAATTATCTTTTTTTTACATCATTAGTTCATGTCGCATATTCAGAGTAACGTTTAAATATATAAGTAATATTTGTCATCTCTTCTCACCTGCGATTTTTCTTATGGTTGTATAGGGACCTCAGTGTGGTTCGTTCACGCAAACGATCCATCTGCGAAAGTTGCAACGCATTCATGGTTGGTTTTTGAGATGAATACTAAATGCAGAAAGTAACAGCATAACACATATGTCATGCATTACTTTAAAGCAACTCACATTGGTAAACTTATAACCACCTTACTCCAAAAAATACGCAGTCTGTTTCAGTCATAGAGTATCGGACTAACGTGAATCTTCAGAAGATGAATATCGCACCCGTTTGCTGTTAGCTTTTGTATGCATCTGAGCCTTTTATGAAGCCCATTAAAAAATACATTAGACGTAAGATAAACCTATCCATCGATGCATCAACACTTAACTATTGGGATATAAGCTGCAGCGAAGACTTCGAGGTAAACATATTAAACACTACATCATTCATCTACTAAGAAACGACCGAATCAACACACAAAAGTTTAGTCATGATCAATCAGGCTCACTCTACAGATCAAGCGGCTGCCTCGAGAGTAGACACAGTAGCATTACTGTTAGAACCAGTCTGAATACAAAACTTGCAACTGAACCTGAGTTGCCGGTGAACTCATGCCAACCTAATTCTACGTCTACTCGTCTGTAAGTTAAGTTGATCAATAGCTTCCTATGTTTCAATGCTGTTGGTTATTTACGTTCTGTACGTTATATGCAAAACTATCCACGGGTCGAAGCGTAACGTCCTATTTTCAGTGAACTCGTCTAAAAGGTTCGTTAACCGGTCCTTTATCAATCTCGGAAAAGTATTTCCTAAATGAATGTTATCCATTTTTAATTCTGTTCATCTTACTGTTGATCCTTTGTATAACGTTTATCCCATTCCACTCATATCACGCAACCCCCGGATAAAAGCTTCGTTTCATTGCATATCTCCTTCTCACGTTTGATCTGTTAATATTGTTTTCGGTCTAATCAGTATCGCCTCTTTAAGAAAACTATTTTGGTATCCAAAAGAGACCACTGTTCCTAAACCTTAGTGTCTTCCGAATTTCCCAAATGCCGAATAACTGAATAAAAATATAAAAAAGTATTATCTTCAAAATGGCGATTGTTAGTTGCGATGTATATCTATACAGTATATTTACAGTGAAAGTGCATGGTTCCAAACACAACAGCAGTTAAAAATAGCAGAAAGTAAGCCAGTCAAATTCGCGAGGCGAAAGGCGACTTGCTAAAACCCTAATACAGCAAACTCATCTGCAAGCAATAGTAGCACTGGGAATAGTATTATGACATACTCTAACGGAATAAAATGTAAACTTAGGAAGACACTCACCAGTTCGTGTAACAAGATAGTTGGGATAGACACGTATTCTGATATCAAGCTACAATTAATTTTGCCCGTTGCATATTTCGCATGGGGAATCATAGAACCAATTAAATTATTATCAGTTTGAACATCACTCACATTCTGGCAGACTTTTCAGTCAGTTTCTCTCGAAAGGAAAATATCGCCTAGCAGGTTTAATGAGATCGGAGATTTCGACCTGTCTAGGAAGTCCTAATCGCGGGGTTATCGATTGGAGTTAACAGACAGTAACTGTGTCTCCTCTCGAGACGATCGGGCAACCTGATCATTACTCACAAGCGAAAGTGGTTGAGCGTTCACATATGATAATTCGGTCGTGCCTAATGTGAGGTCAATGGCGCAGTGGTCAACATGGGTCAACATGGTTGATCCGTGAAAACGTGGCCCGAGCTCTAATCCGGTCGTGGCAAGAATATGCACTACTGATGAGCTCTAATGAGAACGAAACTCGAGTCTAGTGCTTCTTTTCGAAAGGGGCCGACTGGAAAGTCTATGGGAATGCGAAGCTGCGATCAATTGTGAGTGATGTTCAACTTGAAATTAACCAAATCCCCGACTACTCGTTAGTAATAAACTGTCAGCGTTGACAGTCGTCCTCGTCAACTTCATTAACGGTGAATACGTCCATGGTGAATTTGGCTGTATAACTGTTAAAAAACGGGAAAAAATGAGTAGCTCTAGAATATAAATAGCAAGAAAGAAACAAACAATTATTCTAAAAAATTTCTGATTCAACATCGAACATTCTATTTTTCACTGTCTAAGGCTTGCACACAAACAGTTCAATGGTGCGTCAGAGTAGGACGACACAATCTTTTTTTCGAACTTCAATGCCTAGTTTGAACATTGTCCTAAAACTATAAAAGACTCAGTTAGACAGCTGTACTAAGCGTCGCACTTGAACCCAATTAACGGTAGTCTCCTTTAACGGCTTTGCGCACATACTTTGTAAACATAGTAGAACGCAGACACAGAAACGAACGTGGTCTACACTGGTCAACTCACTCATAGCTGTATTCGTATATTTTCTCTCTCTCGTTTGTCCGCCTCCCACTTTACTCCACCTGACCAATCCATCGGAGCATGAAGAGTAATAATTGACATTTTCATGAAACTTGGCCCAGTCATCTAAGATTACGCCTCGTTATACCGTGAGAAAGCAAGCTTATCTGTCCTAGGATCGAATGATATGCCGCATGTTTCATCAAATGCACGACATGGGTGTCCGGAAAGTGCTGTTGTTAAATTGTAGATGTGTGGTGACTTTTGAGTCAAACATCTTACAGAGCTGGTGCTGAAATTGTTGTGCTGTCATCGCATGGGCTTAAAACATACTCGTAATTCATGAGCTCAGATAAACACGACCTGGCTAATTTCAAACGAACATAAATGGTCTATCAGATGTAGTATGTTCGCGTTTAACAACATGAACCGAAGTGAGATATTACAAACGTCCACGATTTAGATGGAATTTTATCGCTGGCCGTGCAAACAACTAGCTGACAGTTGTACCGTGGCAGGTACATTTATTTTATTTTAACAAGTTACGAAATACAAACATGCTGTATATACCACAGTCATCAATATGATGAGGAGTCATACTTGTTTGTCAACAGCACTTGAGAAACAGGTTTATCAACAGCTTCCTGCAGCGTTTACTTCCAACCATCATCACATGCAATATGTCGCCTTGAAAATTCGCTAATACGGTCAATTATCATAAATTGACGAAACCGTCCAATTCAGATTGCCCTACCTCGATACCTCACAAGTTGTCTAGGTCATTAATTGCAGTATTAATCATTGCATGGCACGGCGTAGACAAATGGGTCCTCTAATCTGAATGGTTTGATTGCATTTCGTTGCACGGTTGCTATGAACGAGCAGTACGTGATTTCCTTACAAAATCACGCACAGTCGTACAATTATTCAGCTTAGCTATGTACGATTTATGAAAATGCATCAGACGCAACCAGTCGTGTTGTTGTGTCCAAGACAGGAGAAAAGTTATATAATTGTTAACTGATTCATTGTAATTTCGAAAGCAAGCAGTCGTATAACTGAATGGCAACAAGGGGCACATACAAGTATGTACTTGACTTATCTGCGGCATATCCTGTTTCGATAAAGGCCAAACATGGAGAAACTTTATGGTATGCGAAATCGTTCCTAATAACCCGATATGTTCTGTCGACTCCGTTGGAAGCGTTTATGAATCTTTATTAACTTTAATGCTCCCCATTATCATGAAATAATGATAGAAACCTAGTTTTGAATGATTCTTCAGCATTTTTGGTTTGGTTGCCTTTTGTAATCATAAGTGTAACCAAGCACTTGAATGGTCTCTCCTATCTGTCGTATGGTTTATTCCCTATGATTCGTTTTTGGCCGTCAGAAGATGTTATCATCGATTTGAAAAGAAGTAGGACAATCGAAAAGTTGTTAAGTGGACAGTGTGAAAATCTATTTTGCAACGATGAAACCTTCATCTTCGGACCTTTAGTTTTATGACCGCGAAAGCTACGTAGCCCGAAATATTGGGAACCACGCAGTACAAGATAATACACAGCAAACGTGAACACTATTTCACATGGCTGACATGCCCTTGCACCTAATGTCACTCGTATAGTGTCGACTTAACTGTTGACACGTTCCGCACAATACACGTAGACATTTTTAATCGTCGCTCCCAGTTTATGGTCCTCTTGTTGTTAAGCAG
>LOND01007371.1:0-16004 GCA_014220965.1 Paragonimus kellicotti | reverse complement strand
CAACAAGTTGGATGAGGTGAATAAAGGAACAAACTTTTACCTATGGGATATGTAGACGACATCTTTTGCGTAGTAGACAGTTTAGAAGACCCTCAGAAATTACTAGACATTTTCAACAAGGCTCATAACAACATTAGATTCACGATGGAGGAAGAAATAATGGGCGAATGTCCTTTCTTGACGTGGCACTGATACGCAGACCAGATGGTTCACTACAGAGGAGCGTATTTAGGAAGAAAACATGGACTGGTCAATACCTGCACTTCCATAGCTACGTACCACTCAGTCTCAAACGTGGTCTGATACGTTGTCTGACGAACAGAGCAAAGAGGATCTGTACAGATGATACGATAGAGGAGGAATTAAAGAATTTACGGGAGATTCTTAGTAATAACGCCTACCCAGAGAAGTTCATCGACAGTAACATGCAGGATAGACAACCGCGACCCTCAGTGGACGTTGCCGATAAGAAGAACGTCTACTTATCGTTGCCATTCAAGGGTGACTCAGTGGCAGAGTTGATATCACGTCAAATCGCCAATGCTATCAACACGACTTATTATGCCGCTAGCTCTGTGGTCACATTTCACTCAAAACGGGCGGTTCCACTGAATTTGAAGGATAACGTGCCTAATAATGTTGCCTCTTTTTTGATCTATTCATTTGACTGTTCCTGTGGTTCAGCATACATAGGTCGCACTACTAGGCGTTTATCCGAAAGAATCCGTGAACACTGCCCCGCCTGGCTTCACTCTGGGACAACAAAACGCATTAGTTCATCCATTCTGGCCCATTTGATCGACTGTAATCAACACACAGACACGAAGACAGCATTTCGTACCGTCTATCGCGTCCCGGCCACCTTGTCGCGAAAGGTCAAATGCCACATCCTGTCGATAGCCGAGGCGGTCGCTTTCTTGACCGAACACGGCCGCCCAACCCGTGAAACAATTTGTCCCCGTCCCACTGTCCCAGCCTGATTAACACTGAGTCCCTGTTTGTCCCTATCTATATGATGTATATAACTAGCATGTTTTACGTTTGCGACTGATGAGAGTAAATGAAATGTTAACATATCGCAATATATGTCTTCTTTCTGCTCTGATGAAATACTTGTTCCTTTAATTTAAAGTTGATTCCATTAACACCTATGTATTTGATCGTATACGTCCGACAGGATCTCGTATTCCGCGGTTATACGGCCTGCCTAAGATACACAAGGACGGAATACCACTCAGACCGATACTTGACATGTGCAACTCCCCCTACCATGCAGCTGCACAGTGGCTAGTAGAAATTCTGGAACCCGTGAGGAAAGAAATAATTACTTACAGTCTAAAAGATACGTTCGAATTCGTGGACTCTTCGGCAAACCTTAACGTAACGGACAAGAAAATGCTGTCTCTTGATGTATCGTCGTTGTTTACTAACGTACCGTTGACAGAAACCATTAACTTTTATGTGAATACATCGAGAATCACCAAATTAATATTGGACTGCCCGCAGAAGATCTTAAAGAATTATTATTGTTCTGCACAAGCAATATCCAATTTCAGTTTAACGGAGAGCTATATCGTCAGGTTGATGGTGTTGCTATGGGCTCTCCACTGGGACCAGTTCTTGCCGACATCTTCATGAGCATGCTTGAAAACAAGTTGGATGAGGTGATTAAAGGAACAAGCTATTACCGAAGATATGTAGACGATATCTTTTGCGTAGTAGACAGTTTAGAAGACCCTCAGAAATTACTAGACATTTTTAACAAGGCTCATAACAACATTAGATTCACGATGGAGGAAGAAATTAATGGGCGAATGTCCTTTCTTGACGTGGCACTGATACGCAGACCAGATGGTTCACTACAGAGGAGCGTATTTAGGAAGAAAACATGGACTGGTCAATACCTGCACTTCCATAGCTACGTACCACTCAGTCTCAAACGTGGTCTGATACGTTGTCTGACGAACAGAGCAAAGAGGATCTGTACAGATGATACGATAGAGGAGGAATTAAAGAATTTACGGGAGATTCTTAGTAATAACGCCTACCCAGAGAAGTTCATCGACAGTAACATGCAGGATAGACAACCGCGACCCTCAGTGGACGTTGCCGATAAGAAGAACGTCTACTTATCGTTGCCATTCAAGGGTGACTCAGTGGCAGAGTTGATATCACGTCAAATCGCCAATGCTATCAACACGACTTATTATGCCGCTAGCTCTGTGGTCACATTTCACTCAAAACGGGCGGTTCCACTGAATTTGAAGGATAACGTGCCTAATAATGTTGCCTCTTTTTTGATCTATTCATTTGACTGTTCCTGTGGTTCAGCATACATAGGTCGCACTACTAGGCGTTTATCCGAAAGAATCCGTGAACACTGCCCCGCCTGGCTTCACTCTGGGACAACAAAACGCATTAGTTCATCCATTCTGGCCCATTTGATCGACTGTAATCAACACACAGACACGAAGACAGCATTTCGTACCGTCTATCGCGTCCCGGCCACCTTGTCGCGAAAGGTCAAATGCCACATCCTGTCGATAGCCGAGGCGGTCGCTTCCTTGGACCGAACACGGCCGCCCAACCCGTGAAACAATTTGTCCCCGTCCCACTGTCCCAGCCTGATTAACACTGACTAACTAGGATCAACTTCGTTTGTGTTCCTAACCACAGCGAAGTAGTGTTAATCTTTTATCCAATTACATTGTCCCTTCATTTATCCTTGATCAATAACATTCTAACACGCCACTTAATTTTATATAATTGTACCAGCCAAAGAGGAGAATTTATCGAAAACAGTCTGTTCGCTGAAACTGTGTTTTTCATGAATGCTACGGGGATTTTCGATTATCTGAAATAAATATTGCACATTATACGCACTCGAGAAGGAAAAGGATACAGATCTCCAACATACACTATAATATACGACTTTAATAGGCCCATCAAGTTACAGAATCGAGCGAATCAAAGCCGGCCGGTTATGAATAACGCAACGAGTAAACAAGGAGTATATTGTCGACCCGCGAGGTCAACGTGAGAGCGAACGAATAACAAGACGAAACGGTAACAGAGCGGAACGACAAGCGAGCACGCAGCGGGGTCGTACGTTTCAGTGCGCTGGGTAGCTGTCGCCACTCACATTCAGTTAAACAAATGTTTAAGCACGTGCAAATTTGGAAACCAAAAGAGTGAAAATGGCAGTCGAAGCTCTAACGCAGTTAGCATTACAAAATATAGTGTCGCTATAATCGTACAGCAAGAAATCCGGGATTATCTGCAGATCAATGCAGGAAAAACCCAACCATCGATCTAGTCCGGACAGCTAAGTAACGACGTCAGGATCCCGGAAGTGTCACTCATGCCACTAATTCTGGGTGTAGGTCAGCCTAAGTTTGGAATCGAACCATTCGATGGCTTGCCACGACGCTCTCACGGGTTTCTTGGAAATTTCGAAAATAATGTAGCAAACAGGTTGAATGATGACAACCAGAAGCTTTCATATTTGATTTATTATTGCCGTGGTAGAGCGAAGGAATCCATTGAGCATTGTGTACTCTCACCTGAGTTGACGGAATATAAAAGCTATAGACATACCCACAAGTCAGTTTGGTCGCTGACATCGAGTCGTTCAGTCAGTAACGCATGAACTGTTTGGTGGTCCTAAGTTAGGTATTTCTGACTTGGATGGCCTCAGGCGTTTAGCCACCCAAATGCGAGCGTGTAGTATCACACTGTCCCAATTGGGTAGGTCGAGGGAGTCAAATGGATCCGGTTGGGTGAACGATTGCCCAGAGGTCTACAGGACAGATGCTTTGGGAACTCTCCCACAAAGTTTCACTCTAGATTCGATGAGTTACCCAATGGCAATAATTCAGAAGACAACAAACAGCGCAGTACTCTATATATTGCCACGACCGAGGAACAAGAAAATGTACAGCCAGCAAGCGTCCTGCGTGTAGCGCGCGGAACGGAAAAGTGAAGAAGTTCTACGCTAGCGGAAATAGGGCATACAATTGGGCTAAACAAACATGCCTCATCAGGAAGTGTCAAATTGTACAACAAAATACCAACAAAAATTATGCCATTCTAAGAGGTCGCTACAGAGCTTCCCCCAGAAGGCCACTAGGGTAAACAGGGGCCTTCGTTACACAATATAGGCATGCAACAATGGGATAACCAAAATGTAATGTCCATTGCTAGATAAATGTCCAGTTGGTAGGAAGCACAGGAGAATAATGGAGGGAATAGTCCATAAGGTGGTCGCGGACTAACGGTGCGCTGATTGAATCCGTTATTTAGATTAATTTATTTAGTCTTCGGTGCACATTATCGCAGCGGGCTACCCAACCCCAAAAGACTCACAAGTGAGAGAGAGAAAAAAGAAGAGGTAGTTTACCCAGTGCTGAACGATAGTCTTCAGGAGTTGTCTCTCCATTGCACCAAGTCCAGTGATCTAAAACTGAACGAAAGGATGAAATACCTGTGCCAGGCAGGAAAACAGGCTCACCGTGGTGACTAACTGTTCGGCACAGGTAATCTATTGGAGATCTGATACCTTTCAAGTCGTTGACTAATACTGGAAGCCGGTTGTGTTAAGATCACGCTCAGAAAGGACTCGGAAAAAATGTTAGTGTATATAGGAACAATATGACATTAAATAACGGTAACAGGACAGTTGTGATAAACGAGCATTTTATATGTAGAAAACACTAACGTACTCAGCAAACCTTACAGGCTTTCGCACTCGTCTACCATGTCGGTCATGCAGTGCAGGGGAAGGTGTGGGGCTGCAATCAGGTGTGTGACGTATGTTCCTCATGGGACGACGGAGCTGCGGGTGTGAGCAGGACACTGGGCTCATCTTCTTCAATAAACGCAGGTTTAATTCGATCAATTGAAACGACCTCGCGCTTGTCATCACGCTCGACGGTGAAAGACTTTTCGCTTACGTTGTAACACGCGAAAATGGTCTGTATATGACAAATGCAGAGGCTTACGGGGGGCGCTTGCTGGTTAAAGACGTGAGAGCAGGAAGGAAGTTTCTGTGCAACTGCACAAGTGACGACCGCTCTCGTGGTTGAACTGGACGTAGCCGTCACATGTGATTTGCTAAGCATGCCACATACCTTCCGTAATAGACAGGTTTGATTGTCGAAGGAGACACTAATTTGTTGAGCAAACGTAGGGTGCAACCTGTAGACGAGTTGAGCCGGTGTGACCATCTTGACGGTGTTATGAAACCCGGGAAGGAATAGTGGGAACCTCTTGTTAAGAGGCATTCGACTGCGCACTGGAGGGCTACTTTTAACTGACGATGAAAACGTTCCACCATCCCGTTGGATTCCGGATGATAGGCGGTAGTGCGTATATGCCTGCATCCAAGAGTATTCAGGAGATCTGTGAAAGATCCTTCAAAATGAGAACCACGATCAGTAGTCACCACAGCGGGACAACCAAATTGGGCTACCCAACGTTCCAAAAAGGCGCGAGCCACCGTTTTGGAAGCGCAATCGGGAAGTGGGATTGCCTCCGGCCACCTAGTAAAACGGTCGACACAAGTCAGAAGGAAGGTAAAACCGTTAGAAGGTGGTAGCGGTCCGACGAGATCGACGTGCACGTGATGAAGACGTGCGTCGGGTGCTGAGAAGACACCGATGGGGCTCTTGGTATGCCTATGAACCTTGGAACGTTGACATTCTAGACAGCAGCGAGCCCAATTTCGGACGTCGTGGTTCACTTTAGGCCATACAAAGCGTTCAGTGATAAGCTTCACTGAAGCACGTATGCCAGGGTGCGATAGGTTATGCAGTGCGTTGAACACTGCACGACGAAACGATAAGGGCACTACAGGCCTAGGTACGCTTTGTAAAACGTCGCACAGGATGGTGCCCTCAGAGGAAGTTAAGGGAACAGGCAGTATTTTGAGTGAGCTATGCTGACGGAGTTGCTCAATCTCGGAGTCGCCTGTTTGCGCAGCGGCCATAGCGGCCAAATCAAGAGGAATAGGCGTAGAATCGCTTACCTGGTATACACGTGAAAGGGCGTCAGCGACAGGATTGAGGACACCTGAGACATGCCGTATATCTGTCGTAAACTGAGAGATATAGTCCAGGTGCCTGATTTCCCTGGGGGAATACCTGTCGGACGATGAGTTCAAAGAATACACCAATGGTTTATGGTCAGTGTAGACCGTGAACCGTCGGCCTTCAACAGCATGCCGAAAATGGCGTATTGCGAGATAATGGCAAGCAATTCTCGCCCGAAAGTACTGTAGCGAGTCTCCGCGGGTTGCAACCGTTTGGAGAAGAATGCAAGGGGTTGCCAACTACTTCCAACGTACTGTTGTAACACGGCGCCAACAGCTGTATCGGAAGCGTCGGTTACAATCGACAACTGAGCACTAGGGTCAGGATGAGCGAGCAGGGCTATTTTGGAGATAGCCTCTTTAAGCTCTTTAAAGGCTGTACGCGCTGAATCGGTGAATGACAGTTTACGATCGTCTCCTCGAAGAAGATCGGTCGCACAACGAGGAATGAATCGACGATAATAGTTTACCAGGCCACAAAATCTGCGAAGCTGCTTAAAAGAAGAAGGTTCAGGATAATCCTGGATGGCCTGAACTTTGGAAGGAAGGAGCAATTCCATCGGCTGAAATCCGGTGACCTAGAAACTCAATGGTCGATTTGCCTAGCTCGCATTTTGTCGGGTTGACTGTAATACCATAGCTAGTCAGTCGTTCAAACAAACTACGCAGGTGTAAAAGGTGCTCCTCCTCAGAAGAGCTAGCAACTAGGATGTCGTCGAGGTAGGGATAGACGAAGTCTAGACCGCCGGCGACTTGCGTGCATAAAGCGCTGAAAGTCTGGGTCGGCATTGGTCAGTCCAAATGGCATTCGCAAAACTCGAAAAGACCAAATGGAGTAATCACAGCGGTCTTGGGTATGTCTTCCGCCGCCACTGGAATTTGGTGATAAGCGCGGACTAAATCAATTTTGCTGAAGATGTTTTTGCCCACGAGGCAGGTCGTAAGATCCTGCATGTGTGGAATGGGATACTTATCGGGGACTGTTACTCTATTGAGACCGCGGTAGTCACCGCGAGGACGCCAGTCCCTGTTTTTGGGAACCAAATGCAGTGGTGAGGCCCAAGAACTATCGGAAGGGCGAATGATCCCGAGTTCCAGCATGTGTTCGAACTCTGCCCTAGCGACTTTGGTCTTTTCAGGGGCCTTGCCGATACGGGCGGGCCTTTGGTTCTTATGTGATGCGTGACATTGGAAGTCACAGCGGACCCGGACTAGCTGTGGGAACTGTTGCAAAAGTTCCGCAAAGGACGGTGGAGCAGTTGGTGTCGCGTAAGTCGGACTGACGGCTGCGACGGTCGTACGATTGCCGTTAGTGCTCAAGCGTGTAACGGCATTTATCAGCATCTAGCGCCGAAGTATTGAATAAAGCCGGTAAAGTCGATGCCGATGATTCAAACGGAACGGCAGCAACAACGATAATCCAACGAAAGTTTCGCCGGAGACCCAAGTCCAACGTTAACGAACGCTGACCAAAAGTCTGGATAACGGTGCCATTGGCGGCACGGAGATGAGGAGCGCCTGACTATGTCTCCTCGGAGGGAGCCTGTAGGACTACACCAGACGGCGCTTTTGTGTCCATTAGGAATGTACTCCCTGTGGAAAGATCCTGAACAAACATAAGGCGACTGGAGGTGGATGCGCCGGCGACGTCCGTCGCCATTACGCGTCGGCGGTCCGGTTTCCCTGAAGCGGTGAGGGAAAAGAGCAAGGGGTTGTACATCTAGTGGCTTTAGCACCATATCGTTCATGGTACCAGCAGAAGCCTTTACGGGGCTGTGAGTTACGTCGACGGGGCGACCTGTTGGTACGCCGACGCCGTGGGGTCGCTTTCTGAAACGGCTAGTAGTCATATTGTCTAAGTCTCTAAGTATGACAGCTATTTCCGCCAATAACACCTTGACCTCTGCAAGACCGATTGAGTGAAAACCTTACAGGCTGTTCTGCAGCTGAGGTCGTAGGAATGGCACTTACGTTGAAGCTATTGGAATTGTGCAGAAATGGCTGGAACCGCTCGACCACTTGGTCGGTGATTTCGGCAGCTTCTGAAAGCGGTTGCGAGCGGGCTACGGACACAATAGCCTGGGCTGTCTCCGGCAGCCTCTGCATCCATAGCTCTCGTAACAGTGACTCGTCCATGTGGGAGCCACCAAGAAGTTGCTGCATCTCACGGAGCAACGTAGAGGGGCGCTTGTCGCCCAGCTGTAATCCACTGAAAGCTGCTGTGAGCGGGTCTTCTCTGATGGGGTTATTCACTTAATTAGGGCCTCATTCAAAAACCGGGAATATAGAATAGGTTAACAAATATGAAAATTCGGTCAGACCTACTATGTAACAAAAATACAATACGACCAGTAATAATAAAACGCCGTATAAAAAATTGAACCAAGGAGTTGACTCACCAGATGGCGTGATACAAAAATACGAGGACAAAATACGCCGGATCACCGAATAAAAATAGCGAACGAACTTACAGCAAAATACTATAGTCGGGCCACCAGTTTGTGGGAACTCTCCCACAAAGTCTCACTCCAGATTCGATGAGTTACCCAATGGCAATAATTCAGAAGACAACAAACAGCGCAGTACTCTATATATTGCCACGACCGAGGAACAAGAAAATGTACAGCCAGCAAGCGTCCTGCGTGTAGCGCGCGGAACGGAAAAGTGGAGAAGTTCTACGCTAGCGAAATGGGCATACAGTCGGACTAAACAAACATGCCTCATCAGGAAGCTCCAAATTGTGCAACATAAAAGTTTGCCATTCTGAGAGGTCGCTACAGTGTTGATAACCGAGGTAAGCCCGTTAACAGTACTGTATCTGATTTATATATTCGTTTATTTCACTGAATAACAGTCATGCGCGCCCACCTACTATTTCTGGGTTGTTGTGGTCTGCACCTTCCGTTTTGCTCGTAGACACAGGTGATGGCTGTTGTTTAATAAGTAAGCACATGGTGCCGAGGCAGGTTTTGCCACAGCTAGATTTGGTGTCCGGCTAGTTGCTGCTAACGGTACCGACATTAGATCAGTCGGTTGGCTGAATGTTCCTGTTACCTTGGGTGAGGAAGAACGTGAACACCCGATGTTGGTAGTAGAGAATCTTCCCTGGGATGCCATTTTGGGAATTGACCTCCTGACAACACTACAGGGTAAAGTAAACATACCTAATGGAACATTAGAATGCAACACCGGGATTATCCCATTTCGTAACTCTGACCGCCAATGCAGGGGTGCTATTGCTGCTACCGTGAAACAGTTGCTGCCAATCGGAACCTTGTTCACTGTTAGCACCCCTAATGTCAGAGTTGGAGGCGACCCTTGAGGAATTCCAAGACGTATTTGCGTGGAAAGAGGGTGAGACCGGGAGAACCAACTTGATACAACATCGGATAGATACAGGCGATGCTAATCCAATCCGGTTGCCACCACGCCGTGTACCTATTCAGTACCAGGCTGAGCTAGAGAAGATGAAAAGTGACTTGTTGGCTAGCGGGATTAAACGTCTCTATCCTTGGGCTGCTCCGATTGTCCTATTGAAAAGGCATGACGGAACACTTCGGCTGTGTTGATTATAGAAAACTGAACGCTGTTACACAAAAGGATTCATTCCCACTGCCCAGAATCGATGACACGTTTGATGCCCTCGCTGGGTCTGCGTGGTTTACCACCCTCGATTTAGCTTCTGGGTACTGGCAGGTAGAACTGCATCCGGACGACCGGTGCAAATCGGCCTTTGCTATTCCTTCCGGATCTGTACGAATTCCAGACGATGCCGTTCGGGCTACTAATGCACCCGCCACCTTCCAGCGATTGATGCATACGGCACTGCGTGAGCTGATACTGGATAAATGCCTGGTGTACTTAGGTGACATCACTGTGCTTGGACGTACTTCCCGAAAACACCTAGCGAATGTGCGTACCTAAAGCTGTTGATGACGTCCGCAGTTTCCTCGGGTTAGCCTCTTACTACCGGCGGTTCATAGTGCGTTTTGCAGAAATCGCAGCACCCCTCAACTCCCTCCTAAACAAAGACACTAACTTTGTCTGGTCAACTGACCAGGAAGAATCATTTAGCCGGTTGCGGGAAATACTCTGTAAAGCACCTGGTTCTGACATTCCCGGACACCTCTGCTGACGCAGGTTGTTTCGTCTTAGATACTGATGCTAGCGATACGGCAATTGGAGCTGTTCTGTCGCAGCGAACCCCAAATGGATTGGAACCTGTTATTGCTTATGCTAGCAGAAGCCTTCAACAAACGAGAAAGAAACTACTGTACGACGCGTAAATAGATGCTAGTCTTGGTAAATTTCGTCAGACAATTTAGACGATACCTAGTTGGGCGTCGGTTTCTCGTGCGCACAGATCACCAATCACTTCTGTGGCTGCAAAATTTCCGGGATCCAGAAGGTCAGATTGCACGATGGCAAGAGTACCTTCAGGACTATGATTTCGAATGTCAACATCGGCCCCGGGAAGCAACACGCGAATGCCGATGCAATGTCACGAAGGCCCCACAAAGATCATGGGGAGTGTCCATCCTGCACAGCTGACTTCGTTTCAGCTATAACGTTACAGGCTTCGGAGACGCAAGAGTGGACGCAAATGCAATCCGAAGACCCGGACTTACAGCCAATCTACCAACGGCTGCTACAAGGTCAAAGTCGACCTACTAAACAAGAGGTCGCCGGAACCAGCTGGGAGACCCGTTGTCTGTGGGCACTTTGGCCGAAACTAGTAATGCAAGAAAATGTACTGTATTTCCAAGATGGCCCAGCCTACCGCCGAGGAATCGTGGTACACGGACCCACGGTCACAACTGCCTTGCATCCGTTGCATGAGGAAACTTGTCATTCCGATCAAAATAAGACTGAAGAGACCGCAAGACGACGGTTCTGGTGGCCACACATGAGACGGGATGTAGCATTGTACTGTCTAAGGTGTACGGAGTGTGCACAATTCAAGAGCCCGAATCAACACCCTCGGGCACCACTTCAGTCTATGACAGCCAGGTTTTCCGAATGAGATGATTGGGGTAGATATTGTCGGGCCGTTGCCAGAGACGGCGAGAGGGAACCGTTACGTGCTAGTCATGGTTGACTATTTTACTAAGTGGTGTGAGGCGATTCCCATCCCAGCTACAGACGCCTGGACAATTGCTAAAACGATGTTTAACGAGTGGAATTTCACGCTGGGGTACGCCATATCATCTACATTCCGATCGGGGATCCAACTTTGAAAGCATGCTGATGCGAGAAATGTACCACATATTGGACATTAAGAAGTCCTGCACCACAGCTTATCATCCGGAGGGAAACGGTCTCGGTGAGCGCACCAACCGCACACTCAAAAATTCGTTTAAAGCTTTTCTCAAGCATGAGACCACGCGCTATTGGGACATTGCACTACCTCTCTACTTTCTAACGTAGCGGTAAATGCATCGACGGGTCAAGCCCTACACTTCATGACTTTGGGACGGAAAATTGCTTCCGACTGACAACCATGAGCCCTTACTGACGACAGAATATATTCGCCACATGCACTCAGACCTCGTGCGTGGCCACCAGTTGGCGGGATCACATCTACAAGCAGCTAAGTGTCATCAGAAGGTTTGCTTTGACATAGGTTCATGGAGCCCAATACAAACCGGGAGACGAAGTGTGGCTGTATGACGCTGTACCGCTCCCAGGAGTTCCGTCTAAACTCCATAGGGAGTGGAAAGGCCCGTACGTCATCGATGGAGCACTATCGCACCAAACAGCCGACAATACCCGGGATGGTCATGTCGTCCATTTTAACCATCTTCATAGAGGGTGAGGACCGCAGCTGGAAGCGCTGGGTACAACGTTTACGGACAGGAGGAGCCTTGTAACAGCACTGACGTCAACCAAACGGCGCGCGTAACAACTTGTGCACTTTCCCCTCCCCCTTCCAGGTTTTGCGGTAGTCACGTACCTAAAGAAAGCGCAGGAAGCAACAAAAAAGAGAATATAATTAATTCTATGACGCTTGTTTTGCCGACATGTGCACATCTATTTTCACCACGTTGTCGTGCTTCTGTTTTGCATGTGTTGCTGAATAAACGCTTCCTACGAATTCGTGTGCTCAACTGGAGTGGTTGTGAATACGGCTTCCAACTCACCAGTTCTGTGACTAACTTCGTACTATCCGTTCAGCACGTGGACATTCCGTCCCTTGCACAATGAATTACTATTGCTCACGTGAGTCCTCAATCTGCGGGATATAACACCGAGTGGGCAGTAGCTAGCAGAGCCATTCTTGGTTTGCCATGTATTCCAACCATCTTGCTGTTTATTTCGACTGTTGCCATTATTACGATTGTTTGTATGCATGTCGGCATTTTTCTCGTTGTTCGACCGTCCAAGATCATAATAACAATAATTCCCAGTCGCTTGCTACTGGTTGGTCGTGCTTTGCTACATCTTCGCTTTCCCAGTCTACTTGCAATAAACGTCGTCGTCCATTATTTCGGTTTTCTGGTTTAATCATTGTGGAGAATAGGCACGGTTCTAGACAGAAACGTTCCAGTCCTCTACAAATCGGTGAGCCCGAATAAGTATCAATTTTCTGTCAGCACTTTTGTTTTGGTTCACTACAATTTGCTGGACCTGGTTTTCTTTCAGCAAATTTTTTAGGTTCATCGCAACAAATTAGTAAACCGGAAATCCATTAAACCCGATAAGCCGTTTTCATTCCTAAGAACCGTTTTGTGCTATGAAATATAGATTCTAGCTTAAACATTGACCCTATATACAGAGGTGTACTTAAAACAAGAACAAAAAACAGGATTATAGCTCACATATTATATGTATGCCCATTCGTAATAACCTATTCACCCTGATAAACCATCAGGCTATAGTTGTTGGTATCCGATATTGACGGTTTATTTGACTAGCATACAAAACTCTCCAAAGAAAACTGAGGGTACTGCCCACGTTTACCTCACATAAGTGCATTGAAACCTCAATTCATATCTCGTGCTGTCTTCCCTGCCTCAAACCCTACTTCGTTAACCACTATTAACCGTTTTGTGCTATGAAATATAGATTCTAGCTTAAACATTGACCTTATAAAACAAACTAATGTCAAAACTTCGTATGGAATTTTGATTATCACGTGATAATCATTCTAGAAGTAGCTGCTAATTACCCAATAATCGTGGAATACTATAACAATTGCCTGCCGATATTATATACTTTATTGAAAGGGAAAGAAAACATTATATCGCGTGAAGTTTTTGTCAAGAAAATATTATATATACATTATTTATCATATTACATGTGATCACTCCGCATTTCCCCATTTAACACGTAAGATTGTGTTTTTTTCTCACTCTTGAAAACATCTGTTATGCGAGGAAAATTTTCCGCGATGAATGGACGTTAGAAACCCCGTATTGACCGAGCAGTTCGCGAGATTTTCAACTTTTTGACGTTTTCGAAGCAATCGAAGAAGTCATGCGCTGGAGTTTGCTCAATTCTTCGCCGGATTTTGGAAATTCCCGTACTCCCACGCCGAGCTGGATTCATTTCAACATTTTTCCGTAGATAACTACGTCAAATAACGGCGGAATCCTTCGAAGGTGCATTTGCACGTGTAACAGGCAAGCCAGACGTTCTGGCTTCGTGTACCCGCTACACTCGTAAACCAACTTTGAGCAACGTGGAGACACCGGGGACAACGTTCTTCTGAAGTAAGGGTTCCAACGATAGTCCTGTGAAAGGAGACAACAGAAACAAGCGTGAGCCAAAGGCCCAGTAAGACATGCACACGACTTACACAATCGAAAACAAAAATGCCGCCAACAACACGGCAGCACGCAGCGTTACAATGCACCCCCTTCAAATGAACACTGTCCCCAGTGTTCCAAGGCCTACGTGAACCGGCCAGTGCTAGTGGTGTCACAGAACATTGGGTGCGTGCGCAGAGGTTGTTTTGTGTGTATGCGTACGTGTACCGCGTGTGTGATTGCAACGTGCGGACCCAGGAATGCCCGATCAAACCAACTGTAGTAACCAGGTGTTCGAAATGGTTTAAACATCAGTTGGTCATGTCGACACAAGCTGACGAAAACCATCCTTGTACCTTATCCTTTTTTGATTACTCTAGTACCGCTGCGTGTTGCGTAATACAACTTTGGATACAATATCTACCTGCTCTTCTGATTGTATGTTACACGTGTGTGTAACAGGCAAGTGAGAAGACGGAAGGCCGAGTTCAGGTAGAAACGTTTATGTAACACGTGACACCTAACATACAGATTAGGGAATAAAGGAAGACATACTGATTAGTCTCTTTCACGGGAGTCTTCCAGTGTTTGATCAATTGGCACGACGTTGACAGTATGCTCTGTAAGAAATGGGAAAACAACAGGTAAGACAACCGAAACAAAATGGCGTACGTCGTGCTGATTTCGATTTCCCGCTATACTACACCCTCGTTAATAAGGCACCGTCCCGGTGCCTCTGGTACGTCGTTCGCAATCTCAACCTCTGCTCCTATCTCTGGCACCTCTTCCGATTCCTCTTCCCTTGAAGCCTCAGCCGGTTTTAATCGATTGAAGTGTACGACCATGGGTTTTTGACAACTATCTATGCTTCGAATGTAACACAATGTATCACTGAGCACCCGTTCGACAACGAAAGGACCTTTCCATTCGCGATGTAGTTTAGCGGGTACTCCAGGGGATGGGACGTCTGTATGTAGATAGACCTTCGCTCCAGCTAGCAAAGGAGCACCATGGGCTTTCTTGTCATAGTATTCCTTTTGACGTCGTCGAGCTGCATTTAAATGCCGGCGAGCCAATTCGTGACTTTTGACCATGGAGTCCCGCAGGGATATGACGTATTCCGTGGTCAGAAGAGGCAGTCTACCGAGATAAGGGGTTTGTAGATCCGATGGAAGTCTGAGCTCTCTACCAGTCCACATGAAGGCCGGTGTTTGGTTGGTGGAAGAATGAACAGTGCTCCGATACGCCATCACGCACTGTGGGAGCGCATCATCCCATTGTTGAACATCCTCTACAAATGCTTTCATAAGGCCCTTCAGCGTGCGGTTGGTGCGCTCGACCAGCCCGTTTCCTTCCGGGTGATAGGATGTTGTTCGTGTTTTATCTATCTTCATCAGCCTGCACAGTTCATGCATGGTAGCGCTCTCAAAATTGGAACCTTTATCCGAATGTAGCTGTCCCGGAGCACCCCAACTGCAGATCCAATTGCTGAAGATTGCCTTTGCAACTGAAGGGGCATCAATCGTCGACAACGGTACAACTTCGGCCCATTTTGTAAAGTGATCTACCATAACAAGGATGTACCTTTTTCCCTGGCGCGTCTCAGGTAGCGGTCCCATTAGGTCGACACCAACGATCTCATTTGGGTATCCGGTCTGTACTGGTTGTAACGGTGCTCTGTAGTGCGGAGTTGGGTTTTTAAACGTAGCACACAATGAACAACTGCGACAAAAATTGGCGACATCTCTCCGCTGATGAGACCACCAAAACCTCGCCCGTGCTGCTTCGTCCAATTTATTTTGTCCCGCGTGACCCAATTCTCGGTGAAGGTTCTCTAGCACCTTGGCCACTTTTGTTTGGGGAACGACAATCCGTCTAGTATAAGTGGGCCCATACTGCATGTACAAGATGCCATCTACCACCACCAACTGCTCCCAAAGGGCCCACAAACATCGAGTTTCCCAACTGCAGCCTCCCAGCTCTTCGCCTGTCGGTCGGCTTCCATTCGCTGACACTCTCTCATAAATCAAAGTGAGCTCGGGATCATCCTTCTGCAATTCACCCCACCCTTCTGTTCTGTTATGCAGGACTGATCAGTGCCACTTGTTGTGGAGTGCAAGAAGGTCAATCCCCATGATCGCGGGCTGGCCTTCGGGAGAGGACATCGG
>LOND01007370.1:8091-24938 GCA_014220965.1 Paragonimus kellicotti | reverse complement strand
ACCGTGCGTTGTTCAGTTTGTGTGACAGCGTCAAGGCAGGATGTATTGTTTGGCCTAATCTACCAAATTGTTTTGTCGGATAGGAATATATGACAAAACCTAGGTATTTATAGCAGCGTTCGTGGTGATGAGCCAAGCCAAACTTATGGTAATGTTAATGCTTTGTTGGTATCGACACTAACGGCGCTGACAGAGTTGGGACAGTCGATCATATTGCTTGTTGTGTTGGACCTTGATAGAATAAATCTAGCTACTTTTATGGTTCACATTATCCATTGAAATATGGATCAAATTGATATCAACGTTGAGATGGATTACTTATTGGATACGTATTTTGAGGTGTTAATTGACCTGGCTGCATATATTACAGGTTCAACAAAGCACCTAAGAAACCTATACAAACGAACGTATTGGAGTTGTGGTGATAGGTTTACGATGATGTGCCGGCTGATCAAACAGCAAACTGTCTGCTCCGGATGAAATCATTTGAACCCTTGCAGATCATACCAGTTGTCAGTAATGCTCAACGCTACTCATCGTTAAAGTCTTGGCAAAATGGCTAGGCGAGTACAGCAATGAGATTAACAAAAAGCTGCGTGCACCAACGTCATACTCGATGTTTCAAGCTGGGCGTGGTTGCTGTTTGTGATGACACCCATCGAATTAGCTGATGACTGTTGAAACCATGCTATCAGGAGTGGTAAATTTACAAACAACGAACCTGTTTTCATAATACTGTAATTGTATAAGCCCTTCACAGCATTGACTATCGAGTGGACTTGGTCTATCATACCGACATGATGGTCACTTATCGCGGGAAATACGTGATCATAAGCCTTCAGTCGAATTGGTTTCGTATGCAGCCACTGTCCACTATGTAAGGATTATTTCGAGGTCTGTGAGGAACTGTGATAATGACGTAGAGAACAATTTCTTTCGGTAGACTTTTTTGAAATCGCCTATTCGTTTTCTTTGTTCCAATAGTAACGTCCTAAATGAATTTCCTTCTTCAGGTTTGTTGGCAGTTCCAGTTCTCGCTGCTCTGTTTGGAGTGATATGTTACTCATCCCACGTTGGAATGTTGTAAGTGCCTTGCAGTTGACCAACATCTTTTTCACAGTCTTCTTGCATTCAAACATAGCTGTACAAAGACGAACAACAGTTGAATGATTAAACGCTGTATGCTTTCCACATTGGCAGACAGCAAAAACGAGGAATATTTTTAAGGCTAATGCATTGTGATAAACAATCGAATGATCTTGTATACGAAGATACGAATTAAAGCTGAACATGTGTCCGTCATTTGTTCGATGTCATCTTTTGTTATTTCTTCGAGTGAAGTCTGTGCAACTGACCTTTTGAAGTTAACGGTAATACTAGTATTGGTGACCCGAATAGATTATAAGCCGTAAGCAAGTGAATTGTGTTCGCCTCTGTTCATTTTACAGGCGATGTAAAGTCCTTGAGTGATTTCAATATTGAAGTGCCTTCGCAACTAAGGACAACAAGACTGATTCATTTCGATGCGGCTGCACTCGATGTGCAAATAAAAGCTTTGACTCAAGATCTCTTTTTCTACAAGTTCTACAATTTGCTTCGGAACAGTTTCAAGGGACAATTGGCTTGAACACGTAGACGAAAATTTCTTGCCAAACAAGATTTTAGAATTGCCATCAGCTGCCACAGAACGAAGAAGATTGTATGTTAACTGCAAAGCGTTGATCAGAAAGGGAAAGTCATATGGTTTTGCTTCCCGCAAGATTTGTTACACTGAATATTCCATAAACTATACAACGGGAAGTAATGGAGAAACCCACGGTGTAATCCGGTTGACGAGTTGCCCGGTAGTCACAAACTAACATTTGTCATTCTGGTGACGTCTATCTACATCGTTGAGACATGGCGAAACATCACAAAATTTACGCATAGCTGATCCCAGGTGTCATATGAATAATGGGATTAACACCAGGTATTCCGCCTACCTCCGGACTTCCGTTCCAACTGTTCAGTGGAACGTACACATACGAACAGTGCGCATGCTTGCAGTGACTAGTTCTGGTTGTGGAGAACCAGGATTGATAGCTGTGAAAGAAGGTTGGAAACGGATGTTTGTTCAAGATGGTTATCATTTTGACACGTCGCAGAACAAATATGTCCAACCACCAATCATTTGGAAGGCGTTTGTCAGCATTCGTGTTTATCGACAATTCCGTTCTTTTATTCTCAAACATTTGTGTCGGTTTGCTTGCTTTTGTTATGTCTTTCTTCGATGTATATTTGCACCCTATTAAATCTACCAATGTAGTAAGCTCTGTTGGGAAGCCACGTAATGTGTATGTGGCTTTAGGACCCAAGCATCACTCATAATACGACTGTGTTGCGTGGTTGGTGCGTCCGTGTGTTGCGTGCCTGTGCACCATTTTCCCGGTGATGAAAATATCCTCACTTTAATTGATATTTTTCGACTGAAGTTCCAGATGTTCACTTGTTTTCAAAATACTTTGTTTTTACTGTTCATTCGAGTAACCGAGACATCGGTTGGCTAGAAAAATGTCCGTACTCTTTAGATGTGACTATGGCAACGTAAATTACAATCATTTGGAAAACATCACAGATAATACAATGGAATGTTGCTTTTTAATTTTGGGGTGTTGATCATTTGCTTGTCTGCAACGTGTATTTGGCAGAACGTTTTTAGCGGAATCTAAAGCACTGAAGAATTGTGGTGTTCATTTTTACGGATAAATTCTGTATTGTAGACATTTGATACAATTCAACGTATCCTTGATATTTACTATATATTATTGTTTGATGCACAAATAATGTGACTTCTCATTTCCCAGCATGGCTGATGTCTGTATTATCTCGAAATATATATCGAGTTAAGCAAATCTACTTAGATAGCTCGAAATGTCATTTGCACTGTCCAGAACGCTTTGGCGTTGTGCAAATATTACCGTTAGATTACTTGGAGGCGTATCACATCCTTGATTGATATGATAATGTAATTTGACAGGATATCATATATTCGTGTTCGATCGGTGCGTTCCACTGTTTGAATTGTCTTGCAAACGAGTTCTGTGTTTGTGTTGTGTAAAAGTCCAATGTTTGAACGTCGTGCGACATGTCCAACAAACTGTTGTTGCAGGTGGTTATGATCTAGAACGTGGAACAGATAATCTCGTTTCCGACACGGCAACTTCTAACACTTTAGCCGTTACGTATTGTGCGAAATATTTCATTTGATAGATTTGCCATCATCATTCGTTTTTATTTCTTATTACATCAATTATCTCTGTTAAGTTGATTTGGTCATGGTCTGAAGGCTATAGTTTGCCAAGGAAGCTTCTACTACTAACTGCTCGTACTTGAGTACATACCAGTATTTATATCACTTCTCCTGCCGGTTAACCTGTGCCACTCGAATGTTTGAAGAACCTGCTAACATGCAGGAATGTTCGCATCCAAATAAGAAATTACATGCGAAGGATCAGTTCACAACAGACATCATATTACTCCGAGTTTTACCTTAAAATAACCATATCTGCTGGATAGGTACTCAGGTTCTCATCCACTTCGTGTGTACACAAATCATTTCTTCATGAGTTCGCTGACGTAATATATGATCAACTGCATGTTTACTGGTATGTTGCACCTGTCGCCATTTTCGTACGGTTTCCACAGCTTTCTACGTTATTTCAGCATCTACCTTGTATCATTCTGTGTAACATTTGCTTGCGTAAATAAAATGTCGTTTGTCTTCCCATGTGCGACATCAACGATATCACTGGTTTGGAATGAATCTCAAAGCGAGGTTAAGGCGTATCTCTCAAACTATATTATCCATCTAGTGAATTTGCGCAAATTGGGGTCATTCACACTCAAGAAGTGGGGCACATTGATTGCTACCATGTGGTATACGGAACCCATCGAGACAATCATTCGACTGTTAGTATTCCACGGACACTAATTCCAAACTGTATATAAGTCCGAAATCATGAAAGCCATGAATAAGTTGAAACGATAGCTCGGTACTGATGGCAATGTGCGTTTTAAACAGATAATGGATTGTGACAGGTTAAACGCTTCATTTGTTCTAAGTAAATGTGCAACATCTGATGCAGACATTAGAACGTCTAGTCACTGTTTACCTCGAGCATGAACACCATTACACAAATGGTAAAACGCCTACAGAGTTATGTCCTGCGGATTCTCGTGTGCAGTAGGAAATGAGACGAAGGCTGAAGACCTAATCAGGTAAATATCGCGGAACTAGCCAAGTTATTAGCCATATTGGGAACAACGAATATGTTCTTCTCGATGTGTTCGGAGTTAAGAAGACGGTGATTATTTGTCTGAGATACCTCATCCGTAGTTTTCCATTGAGGCTACTGCGATCATAACTGGATTTTCAGTTATTCCACATTTGTCATAGTCGGTGGTTAGCTGGAATCTCCAAGTTTCTCTGTGACATAACGCATCATCGCACAGAACATCTAATTAAGTATGTCACTGCAGCTAAGTTATGCATTCGTTGATTTTGCGAGAGCTCACCATGACTGCATCGAACGTAAAATTGTGTTTTCACGTTGTGTTGAATGTCCACATTCCTTGATCCGTACATTCTGCCAATGGTGACAATAATATAACTCATCGTGAGAATGGTCAGTGATACCGTCAACAACGAAGTCAATATTGGTTCTCACTGTCTAATGCATGTCCTATACACGATAATGTTACCGCAGATTGTAATCAAAATTCCGATCTGCCTACATGTTTGAACAAAGCTGTAAGAATCAACGTAGTCATGCTCATTACAACGTCGGTATTTCGGAAATGTTATGCCTGTCATTGAGATAATTCACGGCCGGAATTTTCTGCCAAGCTGAAGATCAGTTGAAATCCAATTTTCAGTCTCACTGCATCATCGTGGTGTACTTCAGTCTCCTCTGAGCTAAGTGATTAGTGACAATATGTACCCAATATAAATCCTGCTGTCTACAAGTCAGCAAATGTCATCTGTATACCTGGTTTACAGTACATACTGTTTGTAGCGTCCTATCAATGCTTTATTTCGATCATTCCCACTAAGATGCCATCCAGATGTGGATATTTTGGTGTGTCCCTCACGACCGGGTCATTCTCGGCTGCAGACTTTCTCAGCAAAATGATCTTGGGTATCCGGGGTGTGCACTGACAAACCTCTTTCATCTGTTCATACGGCATCCCGAATTTTCATTTCCTCGATTCAGTGTTATCGAGCATGAATTCAGTTATTTCCGTGAACGACACGCTCATTAACAGAGACCACTTCTCAGACGATTGTAATTCTAGTTTTCACATAGTGTTTGGAAGATATAACTTCATATGACAGCCTGCTATTAACTTTGTGTTTATTTCATCAGACTATGCGTTCTTCCACAATTTGGACAATATGAATTACTTTCCGTTCCTGCATACCATTTAACCACAGCAAGTTACAATCAGATTTTGTAATGTTTCAGCTCATGGTAATATAGTTGCTGTATAGGATTCAGTGACAATCCGCTTCTTCACAGGATGTTTACACTTGTAGTGAAACATATTAGGATATCATTTACTGCATGCAAGACTTTCCATGTTTTGCTGTTGTTAACTATTGTGTGATTCCCATTAACTCAACCTTACGACCGGCTAGTAGGCATCATTCATTTGAACGCTTGGGTACGCGCTGTTTTACGTACAATCCGTACTCTTTAAAACGTACAATGTTCCACATATACTACGAGTTCCTAGAATTGTGTCAGCAGATGCTGACTTTCAAAATGGTTATCATTTGATAGTTGATATAATCGTGCACGGAGTAGGATTATACAGAACTAAACAAAACATTGGAAATATTACAAAATCTACCGAATATTTTCAGTTTCAGAATTTAGAATTCCTCCGAAAGAAGCGTTGAGCGTAGCAGTAGACAACTTCTATTTGACATTAGTAAAACGCTAGCATTCGTTAGCTCAGTGTTAATATCTGTGTTTCTGTTATGAGACGATTTCATCAAAACAACCTAATCAGGTCATCGGTGACGGCTGACGAAATCATTCATCAACAAAGCACTGGCGTGCAGGTCGAACCAACCAGGAGGAGGCGTGAAGGTGAGCGTGGGTGTCGTGCTAGCCCGATGAACCAATCAGAGTGCAACGGCTATGGAATTGACCCTACTTGGCCACTTAATCGCGAAGTGGCCTAAACAAGCGGACATTGGTTCAACTTGTAAATGGCCATATTTGGCAACTATTTCATGCTATATATTTACATGCATTTCATTCATTTGTCGAACTTGAAGTAGGCAATTACAGCGTGTTTCTCCGCAGTCGTGTTCTTCCTGACTCCGCGCCAGTAGACTGGGTGGAGCCGCGCAGTACGGATCCGAGTATAGTATTCAAGTCGTAATAGAACGTTTGGCAGAGCAAAAGCACGTTACATCAGTTACGCTGTTGCATACCTACTCCCTCTAATCTGCATTTAGATAAGGTAAATAAAGGGAAATTCTCCGAAATTAGCAGTTTGTACACTATATCCTATTTGAAACCGGTTCGACGTTGGTACAATATTTCAAACAGCAGAAAACAAGGTTTACTGTACGCAGAAAAAACATTGGGATAAAGGCACTCATGTAGACCGCTGCATCAATACTCATTGTTCTTGAACAGATGTGAAATGATTGTTACAACTAATAGTCCAAAATTGAGAAAAATATCTGATAGGGTTCCGAAGACCTTAGGAACCACAGATACTTCCTCCCGAACGCTGGTTCTTTGTCTTCTTCGAATATTGTGCTTTACCAGTGACGATCTTAGATTTTGCTGACCAGCTTCTATACAGTCGACTGGAGTTTATATTACTTATCTCCAGCAAATCGGTTAAACACTTCCTGGAACGATCACCCATTTGTTGTATAGTTCTATCAGTGCAGCTCACAATACAAATGCATGAGTGAATTTACGACCTATTGGTGTTAGACAGATAAACTGGAGTTTTGTAATACTTGTTGACGTTCACTTATGTTACCGAAAATAATAGAACGTATGAAACTCACTCTTAGGACGATTATTATGGAACAGTCACGCCTAGTAGTCCAAAAGTTGGTGTATTTAGAAAACGCAGTGTTCATCATTCATATTCAGCACACGAATCCAGAACATAGGAGACCTCCCTAATGACAAGCGATCAAAGCGTTTCAGTCCAGGTTTCCGAGTCTTTGACCATTATTTAACAGAATTTTGTCTGTGATATGAAGCACAGCTTGTATCGACATTGCGGATATCTCTGTATTTAATACTCAAGCTTTTGGTAATTTTCGTACGTTTCCTTTTAATTCCTTCAAACTTGACTACGGAGATACGAAGCGTTGTATTTCCAGAAATATTATTTACGTGCTTTGTGATACAAATGTATCAAACGTTCCCTCAGATTTCATTATTGGTGTCAGATTGCGTTCAAATAATTGAAAAATCGACATGTATAATATGATTGAATTGCATTTCTGAACAACAGCCAAAACATAACATGATGCTACGTGCATCGACAATTTCATGGACGAACAATGCAGCTATATACCACCAGGTGTATTTATACAGTTCGGAAGGACAAATTTCTCGTGTGTAGCTCGTGCAGTCATCAGAAACGATCAGAATAATAGTATGCTTTAGTGCTTCTTCAGCGTATGCTCGAATGTTGAACAGATAGCCATTGCATGAAAGCCATTAACCCCCGCATTGCGAACAACACTGGCAAACCAGAAGTATAACTTGCTTTTGTAATATATGCGGTGTTTTTACCCATTCTAGCAAAATTCCGAAACTAAGCATGCTATGAATAGTGAAGGCGGATATCTCGAGACTGAACGTGATGAGAAACGCTTTTGTACGTCATTCGTTCGATTCATGAAGTCAATTGACATGACATTATTTGCGTTGATTACACATAGGTGCTGAGATAACCACGAGTGTACGATTGGTTCACTTCTGATTTGAGTACACAAAAATGGTAATTTTAATTTTCACGCAAAAGTCATTTGAGTGGATAATAAGGCTGAATGAAGTGCAGTGCATTACCTTCTGAGCGCACTAGAACCCTTGTGATTTTGTGATGCGGACTCAGTAAGTGATTAGAAATGAGTCATCTGTACTCTTTGAGTCATCATCATCATCATAGACAGCAATACATCAGTGGTTCACACTGATGCTTAACTGCCACACAACCACGAAGAAGAAGAAAAACTGTATAGGAAGAAAGAAAAAAAGAGAGGAGGGGAAGTGGACCTAACTACTAAAAATAGCTACGTCTATATTCAAACATACAACATCAAGGCGCCTACACCTTGCAAACAAACAACCGAGCTGTAAGTGAAAGTAAGGCGTCATCAGCAAGACAGCTTCCTTACGGCTTTCACTGCCCCGCATCATTAAGTGCACTCACTTCACAGACAACTCGGCCAAACAACGACAACATTCACGCCACTGAGCTCGATTAGCCGCCATCTCACCTAACGTCTCAAGCCACCGACTCTGTGAGTCGCGAGGGCCCCAGCCCGGGAGACGAACCCGACCTACAGTGACCAACCCCTTCGTGAACGATTTCATTTGTCTACGCCAGGTCATCATCTGTCCACCTCGCACCTTGCGCCAGTCAGCCGCAGCGTCGGCAAACAGTGCTCGGTGTGGCAAACGACTAGCTGGCATCCTTAGTACATGACCTAACCATCTAAGTCTGTGCAAATGTAGCGACTGAACAAAAGAACTCGTTTGACAATCAGTGCCAAACACCCGCTGGTGCCACCCGATACGAGCGATAATTTGACTTGACCAGATGCGCAGCGACTACAATCCGTGAGCTTCTGATCAAGTTCCAATTAACCGCATCGCAAAATAATCCCGGTTATGTTTACACAATTGTTTGTTGTTCTGCGGCATCGAACGAAACGTTAACATGAATGAGCGTCAGTGTGATCAAACAGTTTATGCTCCATCTGCAGAAGCTAAGCTGATATGGAAATAAATTGGGTATGTAACCGATTTGTAATATAGATGTTACTTGTTTTATTACTCGTGATTATGATGTTCACTGCACTGCCATCTATTTTAAAATGTTATGAAGTGAAAATATAAACTTCTATGCGTGTTCAAGTGCATGCTCTGATTGAGGCGGGTTGACACGAATACATGTAGGTGGTTGTGATCTGCGACTGTTAGATTGCTTGCTTGAGATAAGTTAAAAAGCAACAAGGACAAGAGAACACATAATTAGATGGGAATGATAAATGTGTGGGACGGGTCAAAGACTCTAGCCACCGACTTAGTATGGTCAGCGTTGAACATCGCTGTTATTCTCCAGTATACACTTTGTTTATTCCTTATATCTCCACTTGTTCTCCGTTCAGTACATTCGAGTCCTTCATGTGACTCCAAAACTGCACGCTTGGTATCACACTCATGAGGAAATTCGATAGTTGTTCACGAATAGGACCGAATCTACCACCCCTTTCTACTGCCCCACCAATATGCTACCCGTAGAGGAAAGAGGACGCGGGGATCGTTACATGATGAGAAACCAGTTGTACTTCATATTTTCCTTCAAATCGACCAACAAAACCGTTCTCTTTCAAGCCAGGGCAGCAGACTAATCATGTACGCTCAAGAATGCTTGCTTCCATATAGACAATATGATCGCCATCAATTCGCACCATTGTGTTAGTCATAACAGTTGAAGAAATATTGCATAAACTTAGTTGAAGTTGACAACATGCCTGGTTAACCTGTTACCTCACATCCGATCTTATGTTGGCCTAGTTTTCACCCAAAATCCCGAAGAAGTAAGAAACTCATTTTTACCCACCCACTTACCAAAAAACCATTGTAATTTTAATTCAGCAGTGTTCCTGCTCAAGTACAGGGCAGTTTACAGTACTCATTGGATCTCATATAGTTCTTTACAGGTGCCTGCCTGAAACACGATTATGGTTGCATTCTCGCACGTATTGTGTAACCGCCAGTTGCACAATTACAAATAACTGATATATTAGATGGATACTTCTTGACTGCGAGAATGTATTTGCTGGATTTTAATTCATGCGATTCGAATAATAACCCTTAAAATATATGAACATTATCAACAGAATTGCACACGCTGATCATCTGCAACGTACATTCCCGCTTACATGAAACCCTACCCCCAATGAGGGATGGATAAACTGAATTGTTTTCCACTTTCTGTTCTGAGGCGCACAGTACATTCGGGCACTCAGTAGGGACGTTACCTGAATTCCATTGAGACCGGGCCCGAAAAATTATACCTTCACTCAGTCGTTACTCTTCTGTTGACGAATTATGCACACAGCAGTCTCACAAATAATTTAATACCTGTTTCGGATAACCAACGTTTTTCATTAGGACAATGTGCACGTATTAAATAGTCAGTTTACAGTGAATATTCCCCATGATAGTTATGCTTAAAGAGTTGAAAACATGTTTGTTGTTCATTCGGCACTTCAGGGATAAGCATTCGATGGATTAGACCTAAAATATTCCAGCTTGATCTATCAGACAAGAACAGTAACCAATACATTCTTGCCTATCACATATTTGTTCGTTAGACGCCTACGACACGAAACTCTGGTGATTGGTCCAAGTCAGCATGATACTATGCCGATAAAACTGACACTAAAGTCGGTATAATTCCGACTAATTTCCAGATCATGGTGCAACGTTTCTGGATAGTATTTAGCCTTCTATCGTTAGGCACTCATGTTTTTCAACGTGCGCTGACTTTTGATGGCTGTCCAGATGATTTGGAGCATTTGGGTTCAAATGTCTGTGTAATGAGCCTTGGGAGTACCTACACGTTTTGCGATGCTGCAGAAAGATGTGCTGGTTACGGTAAGTTACGAGGTTGGAAGCTTTTCCTGATAGGGTGCAATGCACCCTTACTATACAAAATTCATCCATTTAATTTGTACCCAATCTGGACTGGGGTTAATCAGCTGTTGATTAACAGACAAACAGCGACTGATGGTTGGCGTGATGCAAATCCGGACACACCTGAGTATACAACTCCATTGAACTTTCCCTGGTTCAATGATCACCCCAATGCTGATAGACCGTACACTTGTTATAACTTTCAAACCAAGACATTTTCTGGATGTCCCATGAGCAACAATCAGGACCATGATGTTTACTGCGAATTTGGAGGTTTCCTCCCTTTAGCGGTCACAACAAACAAGTTCAGAACAAACTTTCCTGAGAAGATTTCAGAGTTTTTTCCAGTCAATCCAGATTTCACTGGTTGCTACATCATCGGGGGCACTAGAACCACAAAACTAAAATGCTCTTTCATGTGAGTTGGAAGTTTAAACGTAAGATTGAATACTTCACACAAATTCCCATTAATCTACTTGGAAAACACCGTTGTTAATTCAAAGTCTACGATCTATTCACTATTCGACAACTGATAATAAATCTCAGAGAAATAGTCCATATGTCGTTCATATTTTCACAGATGTAATCCTTCTGTTTTGAACACTGTCTGCGTAACACTCATTTGCGAGCTTTGAAAACTTATGCTTTGTAAGCGAGTAGCATCTGCATGGACATATTGTGTAAACACCCGGTATTGCGATTTGAGAACTATCTCAACTTATTGAGCATATGTCTATTGAAATTGTCTGGAGTCGTTTAATCAGAAAAAAATTGTTGTCTTATTGCATCCATCGGCTGAGAAGTTGAATGATTAACCATAAATGCAACACGGTTATAGTCTGAACAGTCTTGGATTCGAAAATCAACGATTGGGTTCTAGCCTAAACTCATACAAAAACAGTGAGCGGAAACTAATTGAAACAGTGCATGACAAACGATGGTTGTATGATGACTTTCGGAAATATGAGTGCAACGACGTGGTGAACCAGTGGAGGAGTAAAATGGCCGCCGAAAAATGGAAATGCAGATGACTCGATGATTAGAAATTAGAACGAAGTCGTTGGTAAACGAACCACAATAACATGTTAGAACGTGTTGTACGACAAAACACGGCTCCCCGAGTGAACAAAATCAGCACATAGCAGACATGGATACCGATGTTTGTACGTTTATGCGGTTTTTAAAGTCGTTGAAAAAAAGCCAACCGTTTAGAATCATCCAATTTCACCTGCTCGTCATCTTTCGGGGTAGTCTAAATTGACGTTAGCTCGTTATCCTCGTTATCCATTGTAAGCGCATACATTTTCACTAGGAAAAGCAAGTACGGGCCATCAACAGGGTAAGATGAACATCGATTAAGGCGGTTGCACAAGGAAGACCCGCTAGATAGTACTAGTCTAATGCCATGGGGAAGATTTGGGTGTAGCGATGCTAATTAGTGGTTCTTGTGAGAGGAACGTAAGGCTAAGATTTTCAAAGAATGCCACGTGAACTTGCGAAGGAACGCGTATATGGGTTGAGTCATTCTAAGTTTCCAGAGTATTCCCTTGGTTTTAGATTGTATCCGCCAAGTTTGAAATAATGTTAGAAATTCACCAACTACGTACTAAAGTTGAATCGTTGATTAATTTATCGTCCGGAATTAGGAGACTTAATTACCGTTTGGTTCACAGATGTTACACAAAGTGTACACACGTTTCAGGATGGTTACGCAACTCACTGATTGTTGTATTATTAAAACCAATCCAAATATTGTATATATATATATATATAACGAGGCTTAGTGGACAGAGAATAGTTTGTATGTCCAGCAGATGGTGCTATTCAGTTGGCATTTCACTAGATGTTACATACTGAATTATCTATGACTGAAAGAATATGGCTGTGTGCGATTTTTCACTGGCAATCGGTTCAGATGACACGGTGGTCACACAGCTATACAGAGGTAGGACCTGTAATGACGTATAAACAACCCATACGTAAATAAAACTGCAGTGAGTTTGTTTGAGTGCACAGTTATCTTTACTGTGATCGCAGATGAACGCAGCAGATGAACGGAGAGATTACAGAGCAATCCGTTACACAAGGAATCTTGATCAGGGTGTAGGCGAGCGACCATGGGGGTATTTTCGTTCAGTTTAACTTTGGTTGTATCTCATTTGTGTTACAGTGTCAGATCCGAACTAGATTCGAACAGTGACACTGTGCGAGATACCTCAGTATTATTCTGGTTGGTATTTCAGTGGCCACCTTTGCACGTGGTTTTCAAAACATCTTGTGATATTGATACGATACGGTTGAGGTAGTAAGCTGACTGCGCAGTAAATCCGGCTGAAAATGCTGTCAGGTTTCTGAGGACTTCACACATTTGTTCAATCGCCTCAAATACGTCCATTTAGTACATTCTTTGTAGATACTGCACATCATAAAAGAAGCAATTCTTTCGTCACGAACTCACCAAGAACATTCGCTGTTGTACTGTACATAATGTTTAAAAACGCCGGTCCATATCAACATGCAACATCATTTTCATTAATACGTAGGTGGGTGCTCATTGTTAACAGTGGACAAAGTGTTATTCGGCCAATCACACGATAATGATGTTTGTTTATGTTGTCTTTGCAGGTGTGCAAAAAATCATGCTTGTCGATCCGTTTATTTTGAAGAGCAAACTGGACAATGCATCCAAGTGCTGTATGCAGATTCGCTATTGGCCGAGTGTCACCGAAAAATGGGTACAAAGTGGGTTCGCTTTGCAAAGATGCCAGCGGCGCGTACGTGATGATGTTCGATCAATGATCACAAAGTCTGTTGTGATGCGTAATGCTTCATGTTTGCATGTTTGACCATTCGTTTTCCGAATAACGCTATACCACATCATCTAACTTGATACAAGTAGTTACTTATCTCACGAAATCTTTTCAAATTATATTCTCCACGATTACAAATATGTTTTGTGTACAATGAACCTATCTTTTTGGTTGCAATCACTTCTTTGATACTTCAGGTTGAATCGCACTGGTCGCCATTTAGTACCGGTGAACGCAATTATAATTATTCACCAGGTGGCTCAGTGGTATTTCTGTTTGTCTTTTAAGTAGATCAGCTTCCGTTATGTACCCGGGTATTAGCATGCCGTTAAGATGGAGAGCTAAAAACCTAATCTGGCCAGATCAGACTGCAGCTCTGTTGTTCAGCGAGTAGGTGAACATTTGAAGTGTATTTATTCAGTGCACGTTATTGAGTTACCATTGTAGGTCATCGATACCAATACAGACGGACGGAAGTCGCAATTGTGAACGCGTTCAGTATGAACCGATATTGAGTAAGGTGACTTCATGTGAATCGGGAAAGGTGTCCAGGATCTTGATTATCTTCACGACAGGACACGTTGCTTCGAAATAAACATGCGTTCGACAAATTTACGCAATTAATTTACTCATATCGAAATCTTGTCTGCATATCATCGCTGGAAGCTCGGAGAAGGGGTTTTTAGGTAATTGAAGCAAAGCACAAGTAACAGGATAATTAATTGTAGTCATTTTTCCAGCTAGTATTCGGACATGCATATGGAAAACATATATACAAATCCCACTTAACCTTCTCAATCAACTGCTTGAAGTCTGTAGCACGTAGCGTCTACAAAAGCATTTCCGAGGTGAATTCTATCAACTGCTCATATCCTCATTCACATTCCTGTCAAACACATACATTTGGTAAGGTCGGGTGTTGAGAAATTCAGATTACAGTTAGCGGCTGAGCTTATTTCTCGATTAAGAGTCCTAGTGGCGTCTATGGATTATACACTGTAATGTCAAATGCGTTTTAGTGTTTTGTTCCCAATGGCCTCTCATCACAATGTTCAAGGTAGGTGGTTGGCGTACACAATTGAATTCAGAACAGTAAAAATTTCGCCAAACCGGATTGCCCCCTCCCCCACGCACGAAACTCGATGCGTTTGGCCGTGCAGTTCCCGACGACATTTAATGCAATGGAATGGTAAAAACCGACTCAAAGTTTCAGAAATGATGTGGAAAACAATATTATACATGCATTTAACAAGTTCGCTCTATCATTTAAGTATTATGAACTTATATATATCGAACAAATAAAACCCCTAGGTGTTTCGACCATCATCGATAGTGGCCGATGACCATGGATGGTAAACAGCTTGTCTCAAACTGAAACGTATTGACTAAATAGTTGTGTTCACAATAACGATAGAAGATATACATCGCGAGATGTTAACATTTCGTTTACTCTCTTCAGTCACGAACGTAAAACATTAGAATATATAGGACATGCGGATAGCAACAACAATAGAAACAATCAACGATTGGGTTTACATGAAACAAGGACTGTTATCAGTTCCAGGGCAGACAAACTGCGTGAGTCAACAGTTTATGCACACACAGGACCGGACGGCGAGTATTGATTAACATTGCCTCGGAGAAAACAGGCAAAACTGAAAACGAGTTTGTTAGGCTAAAAATGTGACCTGTTTCTATGGGGTCCTACATGAAAGCCTTTTTCTACGGATTCAAACTTGAAAGAGTACTCAAATCTGTCTGGTGCGTAACCTCATAGTTGTCTAACATTGCTGACACCAAGAAGCCGTTTGTTCACTGTATGCTCAAAATTGTACCTGCATTCCACATCATTGTCCCAATCACTTCGAAGCACAGTGCCGAACAAAAACCGTTCGCTAATCGTTGAAAACATAGAAGTTGTTCCAGCAAGCAATCCCTGCACAAATTGATAAAAATGTTTGCCACGTATGGAGTTATGGACAAGATGATGAAAACATTGCTTCGAATTCAGAGTCCTGTTACGTCATCCTAACCCAAGATTCTTACGGTTTGCCGAAGCAGTCGCAATCAACCGACTCAAGCCAGCTCTCTGTGTTCAGAAACAACTGTTCGTGAATTTGACCCTTCCCTGGACTTAATGACCTATCCTAACACGCTTATTGATTATCCACCCCTCTAGTTGTTTGCTATAAAAACGCACCCGTGTTATTGTAAATTTGGTACTGACGAGTCAATACGAAATGCTTGCATCTACCAGTTTTCGTGTTCTAACTGCTTTGTTCAAACTGTTCAAGGGAACCAACTGTTTCAAATTTGAAAGAATTTGTCAGTGGGTTTTTTCATCCGGTCATTTCTTCCTCAGTACAGGTGCGAGTTGGGGAGCTCCCACCTAATGAGTAAAAGCAAATCTCTGTTACAGTACGTGCATTCTGACTGAAACACTTCTAACATGTTTAACGGCCATTGAGTATAACAACTAGGTAACTGGTCACTGCAACTGCAAATGGCGTTCAACTACGTTGCTACAAAGTATTACTGAAATACTTATAGTAGTGAAATAACTTTATTAGCACTGGACAATAAAAGCTTCAATAGCTTCTTGGGAAACGTTGGGCCAGGCAGTCCCTGGTAAACAAAAGTGAATTCTCCGTTCGCGATGATAAACCCTATTTACTATAGTATATGTATGGTTTACGACTTTGCTGCATTGAGTAACCATCGAACGGTCACGTAACTTATCTTAAAAGTGTGCAAGACAAAACGTTAGGTACTTACATATCGTTTGAAACATAACATCAGGTTGATCAAACTTTAGCAGGAAATTTTGAGATACGACTCGATAACTGACTAATCAAGACTACTTGCTACAAATAATCGATTTACTTCCAGCCAACTAACCGCATTACGTCATACACATGCTGACATAATTTGACTGTTCATTTTCAGCAGATCGTTTACAAATGTTGAAGGGATGCATCTTTTGTACAACACAAGCAGATGTGGTGAATAAAATTGCATTTTGCGATTCAAACAAAATTAAATATAGGCTTTGCACCAAACAGCTGATTTTAACACTACGCAG
>LOND01007368.1:16004-28057 GCA_014220965.1 Paragonimus kellicotti | reverse complement strand
ACCGAGGTGCTTGAGTGCTTTCTCGTCACAACTAGTATCCGGACGAATATCTTCATAGAATCATTTCACATCACGATCTATGAAATCCGGTTCACGTGAGCGTGCATCTGTGTATATGCAGTGTGCTGGAGATGGGATATGGCACGCATGTGAATCGAGGGCCCGATGTATGTGTGTGGAATCGGTTTCCATCCCGTTTGTTGGTCGAACGTTGGCCAAATTCTGCTATGCGTATTCACGCGAATCGTCATAGATTTGGTCGCCTGTGTGAAATGACTGTATGTGCGGATGGACGATTGGTAGCAATGTTGCGTTTGTAGGCGTGAACTGAAGTATGTGTGAGTTGGGCGGCATTCTGTTTGATGGTGCTGGCGTCATTGATGCGAACTGGGTGGTAGATACGTGTGTGCATATCACACACAGCTCTCTGTGGATTCCTAGTCGAGCTGGGCGAAGGGAATGCGGAATCACCGTTTGATGCACCTTGAATCAGGTTCGCATTGAGTAAGATCACATTGCGGCTGACCGTTTGAATAGTAGTGATGGAATACAGTGGACAGCTGAGTTGCATTTCTCGCGTATCCGTTTCAATTCGATTGTTCATCGAGTTGTCATATGGCCGTGTGCTTCGCATTTCAGCTACTTCCGTGCCAACCACGCAAACAAGTGAGTAGCCCACTACCTCGATTTCATTGCTGCCCTATCCCAGTAACCGAGGTGCTTGAGTGCTTTCTCGTCACAACTAGTATCCGGACGAATATCTTCATAGAATCATTTCACATCACGATCTATGAAATCCGGTTCCAATATTTGGACTCTCCTTTCTGTTTGTCTCTCCCGTTTTTCGTAATTATCCTCCTTTTGGTTCTTCTTTTTCATCTCCTATCTTCTTTGCCTTCCCTGCTTTCTCTTCCTCTCTTTTTTCTCTTTATTCTCTCTCTCGCGTTCCCAGCTTTCTTCTCCATTGTTTAAATTTCTTTTCTCTCAGTGCTCGCTTCATTTTTTTCCTGTTTTCCTCTTTCTGTTTCGTTTCTCTTTCTGTGCACTTTTCTCTCTCTCCTGTTTTTTTCCCTCTCCATTGATTTTTTCTGGTCTCTCCCTATATTTGCTTCCGTGTTTCTTTTGACTTCACTCTTCGCATATTTCTTCAGATACTCTCGTGTCAACTGGGCGTTCCTGTAAGTTGCGAAAAATGTTTTTTTCCTTCTCTGTTTTTTTCTGTTTCCCATCGTTGTATCTGCTCGCTTTTCACGATTCGGTTTCAGACTCTTTTCCTAGTTACGAATTCTCCCCATTTGCCAGTTGCTTCTATCCCTGATTGTCCCACATTATTTTCTCATAGTTTTTTTCGACATCCACTATCAATGTAGCTTTATGCAGGTTTTCTAACTTACCTTATTCTGGGTGACCATTAGTTGCTGTTCGTATTTATCCCATATGAATAGGAAACAAGATGCCGTATATACATGCCACAATGTAACAACAATGATTACGTATATCGTGAAATAATATTGGATATACTATCGGGGAAATCACCCGTGGTATTTTCGTGGGTCAACTCTTTCAGTTTGGTGTTGACTGGAGTATTTTACTATATTGTTTCGCATGCACGATAGTACTCGAAGAGATAATTATACATTATGTTAACCTCAAAAAACAAATTCTGCTGCGCTTCATTACATATGACTTCTCGATTGAATGCAGAACCCCTAAATGTTTAACGTTTTCTATTCAGATGCACACATTTGGACCTGATTCTGTGTTTGTCATTTCATCATGTTTATCTTTCAGCTACTACTGTGAGGAAGACGGGAGCAACTGTACCTCCTAGTAGGTTATCTGCTATTGCGTGGTTCACTACGTGCTTGTCTTAGCAATAGGATATGCCCCACGACCCGTTGTATTGTACACGGGATGCAGAGACAACATATAACATTGGACATTTGGCCCAAAACTGACCTTCTAGAATGTGATGTATGACAGTTCTACTTTCGTAGCAGCATTCTACGTTTTTTAGTCAAAAACATCAGGGATTTTTCTGATTAGGTGCACACTAGGTACTAGAATAATTGGTCTTGTGACATTACATTATTCTTTCATCAATCACTGCGTCGACGTTTTGCTAGCGGAAGTAGTGTCTACAAAATATCCCGCTCATCAGTCCATTCAAACCCCACTTAGTTCAACTCCAGGTGATCACTTATACAGCATTTTCTTGTGAACAACTGGTTACCGTGGAGGATTTCTCTGGACAGTTCCGTAAACGATCTGAAGGTACAAACTATGGAGTCACGAATAATGTTTGTGGGCAGTTTCACTGTTGGGAGGGTGTTATATATTTGCTTTAGAATAGGTGTGAGTCCGGAGACTTTTTTCTAAATGCAGCCAAACGATGGTGATATCTGTGGTTAGCGAAGCATACTTTCGCCTTAAAGCACACACATCAGTGGACAGACGTTTGGAGTTGTTGGTCACTTAAGTTCGACGGAAGCTATTGCAGCACGCTGTGTTTTCATGTGGCGACAATCTTCCCGGTGGTCTCACCAGTTGGAGTTCTCACGCCTACCTTCACGAATGGACTGGAATGGATAAAAAAATAGATGGAAAGTGTTCAAGTCTGCTGTGTGTTGACTGCGCAATATGCACGAGGAGATTTTAGTACTCATGCTACTACAGACAACCATACCATGTGCGGCTGGTTAATAATCACAGCACCATAACGTAGCTTGACTGAGTGTGCATCATGTTCAGGAAATGGGTACCTATCTTACCTTATGCGGATAAAGCCCAGCCCATCGGTTTGGTCATTGGACGTGGAGGAACAATTAGTGTCTTTTTGCAACGTCCATTGTTACGCCTGGCCATAGCCGGAAAACTGTAGGATTAAGTCTCATTCAACACAGGACACTAACGTCAAACGGTCAATGGAGAAGATCATTTGCCAAGGATTTAGCTGAAAAACTCAACCATGTTTTTGAGTTGATTATGGAGTCAGTCTTTATTGGGACTAGGTTGAAACCTCGAAAACAACACCCTGTGTCAACAACAGCGTCTAATTCCGCTCCACACTTATTGGCGCGTACCAAATGCGATGTGTGAAACTTGAATCTAAGTATAACTCGATGTCAAGCTCTGAGATTGAGCATCAAGTAAGTCCGATCAACGGAGGCAGCTGTTATGTCGTGGTTGTGCACGAAGCCAAAATAGTCAGCAACAACTGATATATGTAGAACTGATACTTCCACAGGATGAATGTGACCTTCTAGTTTTTGACCCTGGTATCACCGGCTTTTACTCCACGAACACCCTTGACATTGACCACGGGGTCTCTTAAATAGCCGAAAAGAGAAGGAGATAAATAGTGTTGGATCCCCCAGAAAACCTTTGCATGCACAGAAATTCTACTTAGTTGAAAACAGTAGCGTTCTTATAAGCTTGTGACGGTGGAAAAAAGGACTCCATTTTGAATTAGTTTGCTGTTACATACTGAACAACGAAATGCCTCGTGTCACTAACCCGAAACAAAAAAATTATCACATAGCTAAGTTCACACTTTCAAAACGACTCCCGCTACGAACTCAAGTAGAAAATCTTTGACACACGGTCCGGGTTTCCTTCGAATGATCACGAACAAAACGACAATAAAAATACTGTATCACGATCGTTGCCACTAACTCAAACACAAATCACGGAATCTAGTGCATCCAAAATACAAGATTCATCATGAGACATTTAGCTGCATGTGTCACTTTGTTAACCCAAACTAACGTACTTTACCAAGGAACCGAAAACAATGTGCTTACTGTTCTACGTACTTACATACGTCGACGGATATGTTTTGCATTGAAAACATTGTATTGACTCAAATACTCTTATTGCAATAGTTAAGCGTTTGAAAACGATAGCTTGATAGTAAACAGATCATGCTGTATTTAAGAAATACAACTGTCAACAAATATTTAGCGATCTGTTCAAAAGATACTCATCCATATTTAAAACTCGTCAGTAAGATAAAGTTTATGAAAACGTCAGTATAACCAGCAGAGCCTTTTGTGATTATCTCGTTCCAAATTGCGTCGAACGCGAATCCTTACTCCGGGTTACCACTGAACACCAGGATTACTGGTCATAGAACAGTTGATTATTGAGTATGTTATTCGGTTGCTGAGACATATGTTCGCAATAGTGTAACTGTCAGAAATGACCGTCAGTCACAACGGACCGCAGTTTGAAACCTGAGTCTTAATGAATAAGGAATACACAGATAACGCACGACAAATGTTAAATTGTCCCTTCTATCACATGCTCAATCGTATGGTTTGAGTTCTGAACAGAAAAGAAGGGAAAGTGAGCATCACCGTCTGTTGGAAACGAGTTAAAACCGAAATATACTGGCTCTGAGTATATGCGACGAGCAATTATTCTACAAAGTAGTCAGGATGAGGAGCTACTCCGAGATGACGATCATATGTGATAGTGGTCACTACGGAAAGATGATTTTGTCGGTGCGGCAAAAATCAAACGAGAAGCAATCAGTCCAGATTGTGTTGAAACGTACAAGCGACCAGTCGTATCGCTGCAACCTAGTTGAATATATGTTATAATACACGTCCCTCCATTCGACAATGAATCTGCCTCAAGCACTGTGTACCAAAATTTAACTGTTCCACTCGGATCAAGTGACCTTTGGCTCTCCTTGTAAGTGCTCAGTCTGATGTCCCCAGAACATGATCGATCGACATTGAACGATTAATATTGTCTGCTTGGTTTAGAGATGCGTCAAGTGATACCACACCGGTTGCAGATGGAATGATGAAACGATCGATTATTGCACGTCTTGGACCGTTGTGTCTCATATACATAGAAGGGGCGGAATAACAATACGGGTGTGGCTTGTATATAGAAACTCACCATGTAGAGCAGCCTAAGAAAACTCAGAGCTGGGAAACAGAAGATTACAATTTGTAAACTAAATTCAAAATAACGTGAACGTTCCCTTGAAACACGGAAACGACTCGATAGGGTCGTGTGATAAAAGTGCGTAGCCTTGTATATGCCTTTTAAACGTTTCCGCAGACGTACACAAATTCGTTGTTGTATCAGTCGAAAAGCAAACCGTTGGCGGCTGCTTTTGTTTACTAGTTCTGTCTCATTTTTAAACACCCCTCACCCCCCCGAAAGCCTGCTACCTTTAGTTTTTTCTTACATAAGTTGGCTCGTTAGACCTTTCTACGCTTCACTCCCTACGTATATTTTGGTTTGTTTGGAACACATCCCGCCGAATGATGATTAATTCAGTGGCGTTGACTAGATCCGGGCTCCGTTTCGGTATGCAGCTTTTTATACACACTGCTGCAAACCAAGTTCAAACCTGTTATGTGTTAGCTGAATGATTGTTACCACTCCTCCGTCATGCTGCACGTTGTTGAGTTGAGCTAGCACTCAGTTAGTTATAGCTTGTTTCCACTGTTTTCGTTGTAGACCCCAATAATTCCATTTGAGGTCACTTGTGGAATTCAAAATATAGACCTGTGTTTGATATGTTTGCCAGCCGCGTACCGTGACTGACTAAACCGGAATCTCCGAAAAGAGAAGATCAAACAATGGTTGAACGTGTACGTTGTTAAGCAAATCACCACAGTGAATGAAAACGGTAGTGCGTATTATCTCGAAGTTCCAGTTTGTGAGTACTACTATTTGGCATGAAAAGTGGAGGTGGGGACAGGAGTAGGAAGACCTGAAAGAAACTCTCACACGGCTCACTGCCCACTCGATCCTGGTTGACCATTGGATAGTCCTGTCGTTATGAACTTTCCGTGTTGTTGTCTTGTCATGAGGAAGAACCCGTAGGTGCTTGTCAGAAATGGTTGCCGCCCATCTAAGATTGAAACTGTTGATTTTTCTTAGGAATTATTCAGGTTAGTCGTTCGATTGTGGATTACTGGCTGAGACCCTCATCCCCAACTTCATCTCAAATTTGGCTACGGTGTCCTCGACTCGGTACACAGTCGTTTGAGTACAGACTCTGCCAAAGCACGTGATCTGCGAGATTAGATTCCTAGTGTTTTCATTTGGTTGCGACGTTATCCGGACAGCCGTTGTAGTCCTTGTTCAGAATTTCAGTTACAACTTTAACTTTTTGCCATCTGTTCCGCGAATATTATGTGCTCATGTATCCTCACGCGATCGCAGTGAATGAGAGAAAGCTAGTCGATCTCCCTGACATAGCGTCATTTCAATGGATCGGTTGCTCATATCCGACTGTGGGGTATGTTTGCATGATGTGGTCCGGGATATGACGGTGGGATGCAAAGTGAAATAAGTTGACTAAGCAACGTTGAACCGTGAGTGTCCACTCGGTAAATTTGCTGGTGTGTTTGCTGACCCGTCTTGTATACCCAAGGTATCAGCATACTGTCCACACGGACTGTATACTGTGGAGGCTTACGATAAAAAAGGGTGAACAACCGTGAAGGAAATAATTACTCCTGCAGTTTCCAATCTGGTTACATAGCCACAAGGGCAACCCACTATGCGTCGGAGAATGAAGCAAAACCACCTTGCCCAACAGTATGGAAATACACAGTGACAAAATCTCTTCTTGAAATAAACATAATTTGCAATCAATACTCTCACAATGTTAACGACTACATATGTAAATCTTTCTCTGACTGCAGAGTATTGTTCAGTTAAAAATCACTACACTGAGATGATACACACTATCGCGGTTGGAGCATTACAACACTTATGTAAATTCGGCACTGAACAGTCATCTTACGTTGTGACCTGCATGTAAGATGCGTACGTCATGTCTTCACATGATCATCGTGATGGTCTGATTCTATTACACTGGGGACATATTGAGCTTATGTGTTCGGTTACCTGCTGTCTGGTTGCGCCTGGTGAGTTTCTCAGTTACGGTGTGCTCTACAGTGATACGTTGCTTGCACACCCCAACAAACTTAATGAACTTTTGTATAGTTTATCACGCACTGAACCCATGTACGGAATTCAGACAGTTTGCCCTATTACTTCAAGCAAAATATTAATTAATCATTCCAAAGTATTGTTGAGCCAGTCAATTCATACGAAGGGTCATGATTTTATTATTGGGGGTTTCCGATTGACATTGATCTTTAATCCGGTATTCATGTATCCCATATAAATATACATATATATATATATACAAATATATTTGACGGTGGGGTACAGATGATAAACTTGCGACTTTTGATGCATCTTGTCCTGGCGTTATTTTTGATCCAATCTCCTTTGGCCACAGTGAACTGCTGGCTCTTTCTTACTGCTGATAACCGGGTCGTTTCTGGTAGTTACAGATATTCAACATAGACAGCCTTCGACTTACACTCCAGAATTGTGTCGTGGCGAAACTACACATGCATTCCGTTGGTAGCAGTAAACTGCACCTAAAACTAATCGTAATTTTTGATAAATCGTACAGATTTTGGCATTTCTTGATATCGAGCCATGTTAACTCAAGGAAATTGTCCTATGCATCTTGTGAATCAACTGTTCCGAGCTTACACAATCACATATTCAGCGCACATTGTTTGATGAAGTTAGTAATTGAGTTTTACAATCAACTGATCTACGGAATGTTGTACCCTAATAAAACAGTGTGCCAAGTAGGGGACAGCGGAAAAATGTTGTGTCGGAATGCAAATGTATAAAGCCAAAACTGGACTGGGCTGTTTTGGTGAATCTAATTTTAGCGTAGTTGAAATTGAGAAAGTGTTCCAAATCTCATAATTTCTGGAAACTTCTGGCTAGCGTTTTCCATGGTGTCAATACATGACGTATTCAATGAGGTAGAAAGAAGGTATAGCGCCACGATTAGACGAATGCTTCGTGGATCTGGAAAATATATCAGCATGTTCGGTTAGAAGTTGAGGGGAAATAACTGGAGGACAATATAACAAAAAGGGATGGCTTATGAAGGCACTAACAAAAGAAGGCTCAATAGTATACCCGTTGGAAACAACCTAGAGCGTCAGACATACGGCGTAAGTCCCTTTTGCTTAACTAAAAACATGACTGACCCGAAAAGACCATGTTGCATTCTAGTTCATCGTGAAACCTATGGTTTTGGCAAATTCAAAGCATTGAATTAACTGTTTTCCGTTGAAAATCTGAATAGAGCAGACAGACGGCTGACATTACACAATTTATGCTCGAGCAGACTACGTTGCATCTCTCCTGGTGTTTATTGCAGTAAATACCAGTAGAGATGCAGTGAAATCTGCTCGAACATGAGTCGTGTAATGACAGCCTTTTGTCTGCTCTATTAAAATTAAGAGCCAGTGGAAAGCTAGTTTCCTACTAGTAATAAATGGCGACTGTCGGAAGTGTATGTGACACAAACACGGACAGACGCGCACGCTTCTCATTGTTTCCTGCGTTCCATGTAAACATACCGTAAATTGCAAATTGGATATTTGTACCACGTGAGCCGTTGAGGACCACCGATTAGCCGCTCCGCTCCAATTGTAGGTTGCGGAAACCAAAGAAATCTGTTTGTACAGACAGTCGTGCCAGTATTGCGTGCAACGTTTAATATAAATGATGATTAAACAATCAAAATTACAAATTCGTTAGCGCTGAACAATCTATTGTCGAATCTGGCCGGATAATCAAAGCGTGTTGATTCTATTTTATCGTTTGCAGTTTTGAAACTTCTTCAACCACGTGTTAGTTGTTTGCGGATGTTTCTATGGCTGGAATAGAAGCACGTCTAGTGGGCGATCTGTGTTTTGTAGACGGACCATTCTTCATTGGTTTTCGTGGCATTTAAAATGTGTTAATCATCTACGAATGGTTTCTTAGTTATCCACTCATTTCCATGTGCAATGCACGTCTTGGCAGTAGTACGGCATTATTGTAAAATATTTGACGTTCTGGTGTTTGACATCCGGAACCTTACTTACAGTAGGATTTTGACAGCCATATGTGATTCACATCGAACTTATACAATGTTCCTCAAGTCATCACGCAGTAGTATATATGCACCGCTGATGTAGCCCATTTTCGTTTATAGTTATATCTGCAACCTCCAGTAAATTGCGTGAGTTCGCAAGTACTTTGTGTTACACAAGCGATTTTAAAATTTGGGTGTATGAACTCCGGGAAGATACCGCGTAGCGTGTACGGTATACGCATGTACACGTGGCGGTAATTCTCCTGATTACATCGGAAACTACAGTATGTCGACAAAGTGACTGAAGTATCTTGCATAGAGTTCAAGTTCGGTTGAGATTAACTTCGGAGTGGGTTATTGTTTGGAATTCAGTTTGTTAAATTCTAACACCGAATAACGACTGGTTCCCTGCTTGCGAAGGCTTTACTGAGAAACTTCCATAGATGATTGTCGAACCTTACAAAGCCAAACTTTAAAAATGACTTTAGGGCTTAAGACACCTACTTTGCATATATTATATTTCATAGAATTGATTAGTACCAAGTTTTACGGGATCTAAGTGTTCCATGCAGATTGTTATGTTGTATAATCATTGTCAGGTCTTTTTCTAAACTATGATATCTACCAAACTATGTGTCAGTAACACAATCTCAATGCTCATTGGTGGTACTGATATTATCAACCGTGATTCAAGTGAGAATTGTTCGTGAACAAGATAAGATTTATTCATTTGACTTTTTGTGAGTTGTCACAATACGGATCCTGGTATATACGGTCAGTATTAAGTCACTTATACGAGTCCACTACTAAAATGTGGATTCAGCGAGCACCAAAAAGCGTAACTGAATATTTTTTTTGCCGAAGACTGCATACATATCACCAGCAAGGCTGCAGTGAACGTCACCTGGGCTTGTTAGAATTAGATCAACTGGCCAGCTCATGAGTGTTACAGAACAGACTGCTGACCCACATTTTCCTTTTTATTCAAGTTACTTTTCTTATGTAACCCACCTGTGAAACAGATGTCGTATAAACATGTTTCATTAGTTTGGCTAACATTTGCTTATTATTGTTTCAGTAACTACTACAAAGAAAGTGCGTAAGTCAAACTACTTTATAAGAGCGTTAGTAACATCTCACCGAAACTGAGACATATTTTGAGCATTCATTGTCACTCGTTGCGGAGCGTGCTTATAGTACGGATATAGTACACATGTGAAGTACACATGAATGATCAGTACATCAGCTCATATGATAACGGAGCTATTAGGTTGCGTCTTATATACATTTCCTAACATTTACCGCTGCGATAACTTATCCTAAGCTATTACTGTGAGAAAATTAAGCGCAGTAAGCTGAAGCAAACCACTGGAATATGGCATTCGTACTTCATCATTCCTTGTTCTGCTAGGTGATTGGATACCAGACTAAGTTCATTTTCACGAAACTCTTTTGGAAGGTGCATTTTCGAGAAACAATATCGTGCGCTGCGTAACTCTCCCGAAAAGATATTTTCATGCAGTAAGAAAGAATAGATGTGAATCGTGTCGTGTGAGTTTCCCTAAGACTAACAGCGGATGTTTTTCAGGTTCGTCGGGGTGGTGAATTTTTGAGCCGCTGATCAAGTTGATGAAGACTATTCCATTACAAATGGCATCATTGTATGAATAACAAGTTTAACGTCGGTCATAATGGTTTTGCGTACGCCCCACCTCAAAAATGGCTTAATTTTGAGTCACGTGGATCCGTTCATTCACCCTCGGATTTAATCACCTAGTTAGTACGCTGTGGAAATGTTTATACCAACAATTCGTAGTCGTCTTGAACGACAAGGTAATGGTGAAAGTCCCAACTGTTGTCATCATGATTTCCCATTCGTGAAACAGTTTGTTTGCATGGTTGAATCATAGCACCCCGTTTCACCTACTCCTGTCAGAAAGTATGTGGGCGAATAGGCCTGAGTTGAGCAATCTTTCTACATTTCAGTTATAAGCGAAACAACGAAAAAATCAAGTGAGTTCAGTTGTCCTCCCTGCGTGACGATGAAACGTTCAAGAACAAAATGGTCTCGTTTTACTTGATGATTGTGGACAGATATTTTACCGTCTTTGGTATTCTAATTCTAAAGCCATGTTATGCCCTATATTGACTATATACATAACGCTGTAAAAGTCATGCCTTTCCTTTGAGAATTTTGAACCAGTTACTTTACCTATCTTTCGAAATTGATAACATTAACTATATTATGCTGAACTTACAACTTTGTGGGATTGACTGATTTTGCGTTAAAGTATTTACATAACCAATTAGCTGATAAATAGATAGAAATACGCTGTGTATTTTGTAAGGATATTACCACTGGAACATTTTTGAACTGAGTTGATTGAGTGCTGCATCAAAGTAAGTTAAGTTTTACTACGTTTAACATTATGAGCCATCAATCTACCATTTCGCTTGCAAACAAATTCATTAATTTGTAAGCAGGCTAGCACTAGGCTGAGTCGGCTCTATCTGTCACATTCACAGCGAGTTGATGTGAACGCGCATTAATGTGAAGGCTGATGCTGAATCCATTGAAACTCAGTGCATGAGTCAGCCCAACGTATTCAGCCTCTTCACAACTATCAGCTGGCTAATTATGAACTTTGACAGTAATCTTGGTAGTTTTGTTAATTGTGCCTAGTCTTACGTACCTTGAATGCATTTTGTGATGATTGATATGAGGACGGAGCGGGATGGCCAATATTCAACCTGCGCTATATGGCGCAGTTCCTCAAAGCTCCGCTGAAACCGTGTAGCATACCAGACATTGTCACGGTTCATCCAGTTCTTTTATCGGTGGCGCTTACTGATACCGTTGCCATGGCTGAAACTAAACAACCAGAGTACTGACACTATATGCTAGCTAACCCGTACGGAATGTTTACAGGCCTCACCCACGGGTGTCTTTAACTATTCTGATACTGACTCTGGTACCTTGTATTTCCGGTTTATGTTTAAATCGTTTACTTTGGGTTCTTAGATGTACTTTTAAACATTTGAACGACTGTCTGCCATGGGTCTTCATACCACAAAGTTTGTTTCAAGTTTCATCTGTTTTTGCAATCCCCTAGCCCAT
>LOND01007367.1:15266-25267 GCA_014220965.1 Paragonimus kellicotti | reverse complement strand
AGTTATACGAAAAATAATCTGTGTCGCAGCATGCAATACATGTGGGTATGCTTACTGTATACGTTCTAGTCCTATGTCATCCAGTCACTTCGGACAGCCAGAATCAATGCTGTCACTTGACTATCAATGAAAAGTTCACAATTTTACAATTCGTATGGTTTACTATCGATCTTCGTCTTGCGTTATAAACTATCTGCCAGGCGCAAAACATGTCATGCGGTGTGTCTGGTTGATAAGGACAATGAACGCGACGCATCAAACTGTGCCACGATAAGTTTTAGTAAAAACAGTTTTCACACGTCATTATTGCTCTGGCCGATCAATCGACAATAAGCTGTCCATTAAACTCTAAATAAACAAAAGTTTATAGGCTTTTCAGAAGTGTGTAGGTTAGTTCAAACAATTTTGTTACAATCTTAGTTACAGTATACGTCTTGGACACGGGATTCAAATGTGACTGTTGTAGCATTCAGAAAACTTAGTTTTGAATCACGTTTTGTGACAGTGTTCTGTCAACATTTCGTGGCTACTGAGTAAAGCATGCACGGTAAGTAATGGGGTTCAGAATCACACATTAACTGCCAATAATGTTTTTTAGACTGGACAAAATTACTCAGTCTAATGTTGATGATGACAGTAGGTTTGAAATGTTATTCATGAATTAAAAGTTACTTAGTCTGAAACATAATAATAGGCCATGATTTACCGATCATCAGATTACACATTCGGCCAAGAATACATAGTTTGCATAATGTATGACAGGATGTTTCCACGAGAGAACATAGCGAAGCAAAAGGCTAAATTTCAACCTACTTTTTCGCAAGGATATTTGAAACCTGGTTATAAAAGACCAATCTGCCGTTTTTGACAACATAGCGAATCAAAGCACTTGGTAGCAGAATTTGATTTACACGTTGGAATGGACTGCTCTGAAATGCAATTATGTTCATCACCGTTAATTCCCATAAAAGAAAGTTTGATAATATTTCCGTCTGCCGTTTATCTTACGGTACGCCTAGGTTTTGTCCGAAGAATTTTTTTTACACGTTGGAATGGACTGCTCTGAAATACAATTATGTTCATCACCGGTTAATTCCCCATAAAAGAAAGTTTGATAATATTTCCATCTGCCATTTATCTTACGGTACGCCTAGGTTTTGTCCGAAGAATTGTTGCCAAATGAAATAAAATTCCAGAACATTCAACAATTGTCGGCTACCACTAAGCGCTGTCAGATCACGCAACTACGTTAAGTTGTTCATCATAGCCATATATATATATATAATCATAACAGTCCCGTTGATTTTTGAGCACCACGGGCCTCCCTCTGTCGAAAGGCAGAACACTGCGACGTCAACTCCGTACTGGTTCTTGCAGACATTCAAAAGAATGAAATTTTATCGGTATTTTCGTGTTGTAAGTAATTACGTGAACTTTCTCACATCCGACTCTAATCTGAAATATAAATAATAACATAGTGTCCCCATTTATCTACAGAATGCTGAGCGTCTTTAACATTTGCTGTCGACACCATGTTTAGAGAGTTTTTAATGGAAACTGTAGATCATTTGAGAGGTCCAATTAGTTAAACTCAATTATTGCATCTAACAACAACTACTGTTAATGCGGATATGTCTAATAGAGCAGTATGGACCACTAAGGTTTAACGGTGTAATGAGTTGTTTATGTTTACAAAGCACTCTGTCAGGTAATCTGATAACAATCGCATCAGGCACGAGCAAAATTCGCTGCACTGAATTAATTGACTAGAACAGGGTAGACTGCGAAAACTGCCTTTGACCTATTTTTGTAACGACTGCACACTAGGATGTCGGAATAATTACGGCGTCCATAACATCAGAAACATTTTCCCAACACATAAGTTTTCTAACAAGTTTAAACATTGTTGGTACTTCTTTCACACGGTTTCAACTGAACGTGATTCGAAATTTATTCAAGTTCTATATAAACATTAATTTTTACTCGTCAGTTAATAACCTTTCACCTTAAAATAATTTGGGGGAATACTATTCTAACACCTTTAAATCAGGCAGGTTGCTGGCTCAAATTATCCAACACATGATTGTGTAGTGTTCCCATTAAAAGTGTTTTTTCTTTAAATGTTAGTTCTCTACAACGTTCTGCCAATTACGTTTATTTGTACGACAACATAGTTTGTTTGATTCAGTGCTCTGAAAATGTGTATGTTCACAGACTTAGTATCTGAGTAAGAGGATTGGTTTTTTAGCATTTAAGTTTAGTTCTATATAGTCTACAACATTAAACATGCTTCTACCAATCCGCTTTAGCAACAAAATAAACAACAACAGATGATTGAGCAGGTCCCGTCACTCTCATTCCGTGAGATGAGAGGAAAACAGAGGTAGAACCAGCGTGTATCATTCCAGGAAATCAATGCAGCTTATTTGTTCAGAATGAAATTCTTTGAAAACTGGTTCTACACTGCATACAAACTTACTAGATCTTCAAGATTTTACCTGGTGAAGGGCAAACTGTGGGTTAGCTATTAATTGTACTCCAGGAAAATTAAGGTGATGTCACTCAATAAATCCTGGTGCAAAAGTGAAATGTTTTGTTAGTTGTACATGATGGTGTAGTGTAGAAAACCGTAACCTTCAAGTACATTCACCCAATCTGTCTCATAGTTGAATACAATTTGAATGCTGTCGTGCAACAAATCGAAATTGCAGGCGTACCCATTGTTCCTGGGGTAGGATAACTTTAAAAGTGCATGAACTATACTTGTAGATCGTTTGAAGGGACACGCGGAAGAGAAACTTGAGAGCAACCTAGTTACCGGTTGTATCCACTCAGTGTACCAACAACAATCACTCCTGTTAATCACAACAGCCGTGTTATTAGTGGTAGTGGTTGCAATAGTAGGAACAGGATGGAGCTCCGAACACGCTACATGTCGGTTCAGAAGTGAATGCATTTTCTCAAGTCAATTGAAGTGTTGTGTAATAATAAGTGTTTTGACAGTTTCAGAATCACGAGTACAATTCTGGCTTTTTTTTGATCCCCATTCGATAAGAATTACGCTAACTTCAAATGTGACTATGTGTATTAGAATAGTACCAGATGGGTGCAGCGTGTATGCAACTTTCCGGTACAAATTAAGCCGGAAACTTTTTCTGTGGACCGCACTTACATGAGTTCATAACCAGTACACATATGCGGAACAGAAGGTCCACACATTTCGATCTCAGCACTTCGTACCACCTATAGTACTGATATCATCCAGATGTAAGTTAACACAAACCAGTGATGAAAACTGACTTTTCCGAACCATGCGATTAGTCGCTTCTGACTTACTTCATGCTGGATGGAATGAAACTATGAGCGTGGAATATAAAAAATAACTTTCAGACTCTAGTGAATATATCAGTCCTACAAAATTACCCCGTTATTCTAAAGCATCAAATGGCTTCAAGTTGCTTAATGTGAGAAATTAGAGGCAAACGTTCTCTTTCATAGGTATTTGGATATAGCGCTGTAATGCGTCAAGTGAATGAACTACACAAAGGACATCAACTGAAGGGGAAGGCAAACAGTTGAACAACGGTCATCAAATAATTTGTGACCGTCAACTCTGTAATATTTTTTCTACATGTTAAACAACAATATCCGTCTCTTCAACAGACATCTTTGTAGTGGGTTCTGTGAGCATGCTAATATTAATGGCTAAATTTCACGGCCTGTCACTATTTTTCTTCCACTTCTGTCAGCAAGGGGTTTGCTGACTAATCTTTTCTGTTTTTAAACAATTAGAAAACCATATTTCTGTCAAATTAATAACCAGCTGGAAAAATCTAACGTAAACAAAACAATACAAACGAATCATTTAGACGCAGTTGTACGGTTCTGAAAAAATTTTAATGAACGATATTCACACCTGTAAGCTTAGAGAATAAAACTGAAAGACGTTATTCGAGCTAATAAACGCTTGCATTCGAGTGATAAACAACAATGTATAGACGCTCGCTTGCTTCATTGTGCTGGCAGCTTGACAAGTTACTGTTTTAAGAACAATTTAGAAAGCCGGTAATCAGACTTTATTCCCACCTGGCGTTAAACGACATTTGAGTACTAATAGACGGTATAGCTTGACATGAACCGTAACTTGGCTCTTTCCAACAAATTTTTGCTAAGTCATTTTGTGGCTTGTGACGAGGCAATCTAGTATCTGTCTCTCCTAGGACTTGGAATGATTATCCATTTTTCAAGGTGAATATTTCACTACTCATTTTGACAGCATTTAAGTAAAAGTTGGCAATGAATTAACGATGTACTGCTTATGATATCAGTACACTGGGCTACAGTGAACAGTGGACTATCAATCGCAATAGAAAAATGTGAGTGGAGATACATGAGAACGTTGTTTTGTACTCACATAATGTATCAGCTATTCACGTAGATAACGGCTGTCATGTTATACATTTCAGTGTTCGTATGACGTAGCGTTCACAGAGTTGTTAGTAAATCAATGAGAAGGATTCCGGTTTGTAGAAAGCGATCCCGTGATCCGATGGTCTTTGAAGTAATCTCGGAAGTCCAGAAGAGTACAGACTGGGGTGATCTTATTTTAGCCTGTTCTGAGATTACGTTTTCCAATTTGTAAGTTGAGTATACTAAAAAATGAACTGTTGCGAAACTCAACCACATGGAAAACGTCGCAAGTTCAGTAGAGATGAGCGGGTGTCCCGAATGAAGGTTAAAGTTATCAAGATACATTCGGCATCAACTGCATTGTGCAGACCTACAGAAAATTACTGTGTGAGGCCACTCGATTACGCACAATTAGTGGGAACATTAAAAAAATGGCCAGTTATGTAGCAATTCCATAGCAGTTTGAAGAACATAAAGGATTGATATATTCTTTATGTGACGAACTGTTTCCCAAACAGTTGTTCAGTTGAATGCCGATGTTTCTTTTAATGGTATATCTATTTCAAACTGATGTTGATTGCTTTGTATTTCATTCCTTATTTTATCATATACCTTCCGACGTTTATTTTCTGCTTATCTGTTTCCTTTGAGTTTAAAGGTAACATAGTTGCCAGTAACGTTCAGACGAACAGTTTTGTTAGAAAAAAATGCCATAACACAAGAACTGCTTGACGCAGGAAGATAAGATAAACTTGAAGATGAAGCTAAAATATGAACCGACATCATAAGTAGTAATCTACTGGCTGCTTTCTGTTTCAAGGTGAAGACTTCGTCTTATCTCCACCTGCGATTGATTAGTTCTAAGTAAGTGAGCAAATGTGTGAAAAAATTTGCGGTTCATTGATATAAAACTGACCCGGAGTTTCCAAAGTTCACTGATTCAAACTGCACCGCATTATATAGATTAGTTGAAAACCAGCTCCGAAATGAATTGCTGTAATGATTGTTCAGTGGTTTTCTGTAACTCTACGTAGGTAGACCGTGGCACTTCAAGGATTACTATGATTTACTCTGTCAAATGTTTTGACTGAACAGCCGATAGAGGCATTCTGATAATTCAGTGAACCGACTTTTGGTTTGTCACGAGGCATTTGTGGCAAAGCGGTATTTGGCGGAGGAGCTACATAGTTTGCAGCTGTTAACAGACAATCCTTTGGAAATTTCCTTTCGTATTCTCATTTGCTTGTTAAGTTTTAATCAAATGCGGCTTCAGCCACTAAACCGTTCAAACTGAAGGCACTTACGCAATGTCCACACACTCAACAGGTATATCATACTACGAAGTTTTCTGGCGCTATATTTTGTGGTTGAAGTATAATCATAGGAGAAATTAGGAGTTAGGCGTAAGATTCTGGACAACCGAAAGGAGTCGGTTGGGATGGTAAATCATTGCAAGCTGAAAATATATATATCTGAATACGTGTATATAATGCGTGCAAAATCAGTGAGAACAAATTCGAGCTGCCTTTTCAACGGTTTTTCGAAATCCAAATTGTTGGAAGTATCGCGGAATATGCAATTGCTTGCGGTTACCTGCTAATCACCAATTAAAACCACCTGTGTGCAAACAGATTCCACCTGCGCTTAAGAAAGGCAGTCAAAAACTTTGCTTGTTAAGTGTTATTTATTGCTGGGAAGAATAGATACTTTTTTGCCACCTGTTGCGATGAGTCTTAAACTGAATGAAACCGTGCGATAAAGGAAATATGAACAAAAATAAATCGACTCATTTAATGTTGCAAATGATTCTGTGTATAGGTGACCTCTCAGAAGTTCGAAAGAGTTTCTTTGATCCGTGAGAAGGTTAAATAGTTGATAACTTGCGCTCAGTTAGTGAGTGAGACAAAAGTAGCTAACCATACTGGGGATACTGAAGGTTGTCACCAGTGAACAATTGCATAAGCGGTGCAAAAATGAAAAGCGGGAGTAAAAAAAGAAGAACAGGTACAGAAAGAGAATTAGAAATTCGTAAACAGTGATGATTATACAAGGTGAAAAGTGTTCACCGCGTTATTAAGTTTAGTGTGAAATGACGTTAAACGAGCGAGCTATCTTTTACACACGGCAGCCGGTTTGTCGTACGCGCAGTCATACGGAAATGTTCAGGTGAAAATCAGTAAACAGACGCTTGGCACCGTTTTACACACGAACTTGTACGTACATTGTGCAGGCGGACTGTAAAAACTAGCTATTTCGAAAGCATATGAGAAAAAACAGCAAGCATCCGTATTCATTCACGTTAACCCTATACTAAGTTTTATATACTCTCTGTTCGCAACACATCTGACCATACTGCGAGGAAGAAGTTGCCGATGATTATGATTGATCAAACGTGGATAGACAGATGGGACTAATCCTTCGAAAGGCCAATTATCAGTGTAGACTGATGGTATTTCTCAGTTTTACAAAATACATTTTAACACAGTATGCATTATGCTTTTTCATACACAATCTCTGTCTAATCACCAAACCTACTAATAACAATGTCTGGATAAATCAATCCCAACTAGTAATGATTTAAGGGTTGATTTAGTCAATCTGAATTTTGCGGCATACAGTTGGCAGAATGCAGTAAAACTTAGTTAAAACAATTTTCACGTAGTCAATTGCTTTTTTTCAAATTCGATAACGGAAACAGTTTTTTTGTAGTGTATGTTTGTCAACTAGGATCAAGGTTGCAAACAGGTGTTTTCAACCATGAGTTGGAACACGAACAGTCTGCCTTCACGGTTGCAGCGCAGGAATAAACGTATCACACATTTATGTTGGTTAATCAACGTCTGAAGATTAAAGTACTGGAGAGAGAAAGGGTTAATCTTGGTTAATGATTTGACGCCTAGTGAAGTTATAGTCATCATTCAGGTTGTGATCAGGTTCCTAGTTAAGACTGTACGCCTATGGCGGATTCAATCTGTCAACAAGGTATTATCGAGTGCGTAAAGGAGGGACTTTAATTCAATTGGAATCACCTTTGAGAGTGTCACTATACCCTCTCCGAACTGTCTCAAATGTATCACACAAGCTTACCAGTTCGGCTGAATTAGTCACTTGGAATGACCGTTTTATTCCGATCAATAAAGTGCGCATGCAGAGAGAATAAGCAGACTTTCGACTCTTGTATATCTCTCACCGGTTAACGTGCTCAACTAAGTTCCTCTAATCGCCTTGTGCGGTGAAATCACGGAAGCAGATAAGATTATATGCATTGGTAAATGTAGCATAAGCATATAATACATCTCCCAGTTCGCGACAGTTAATGTAAAAATGAATTATTATGCGAAATTGGCTGCATTAGTTATTACGATAGGTTTTCTTGTTCATTTTTTCAGAAGAATGATTTCTTTTCTGGCAGAGAAAAAAGCATGAACTGAGCTGTGTTCACCATCTGCTTTTCAGTTGCTCTATGTTTTCTACTGTAGGTCTGAGAATACGCTTTTGAAGAGCATATTACATAGAATGTGTCTCATGTTCACCGTAGTCATTAAAACATATTTTCGAGGTTTTGCAAATCAGATACCGAATTATATTCTCAATTTTGCATATACTTTCACACTCATATGTTAATATTTCCAAACTAACTTTCGATCGGTCTTCCGTTATGTAGTTCTCTTTTGCTGACCTGACATTCACCCGCCTATAAACACGAGAACTGAAGGTGACGCACGCTCATAGTTAACGTGGATGTTACTACGAACAAGCCTAAAGTACACCATTACTTAACTGAAATTCCTCATTCCACTTGTCACAGAGCTATCGGCGTCTACGCAGATTTCAGTGGCAGTGACTCGTTTCATCAGATGTTCGCATTGTGAACGATGCTCAAACTAACTTACGGAAGCAAATTGGTCTTCAAGCCATAAGACTGGGTACTCTCTTAAAAAACATTATACTAGTTGACTCTGTGCACACGGATGACGCACACGTCATGCGTGTGACATACGTTTGTTGGCGTTTACTATTTCGGTCTCAACTTTAATTCAAGTGTTTGCCTGATTATTAACCTACAGAGGTAAATAAATCTCACTGAATTTCCCGTACACAGATACACGTTACAAAGTGCTATGGCAATAGCCTTCATAGTTGTGACCTCTGTATTTGCTTATCGACTGGCATTAGATCGAACTCGCACAACCCGACACTGACTAAATTATCTGGTTTGTGACACCGTGATCCGCCAAGGGTTTTCAGTTGATCGTAGATTACACACGTGATCAATTCGAAGGTGTATATGTAGGTCATCATCTGGCTTGATCATGTGGTTAGTGTATTGTTTATTGGATAATGTCAGGCGGATCGGAAACAATGATTGAAAAGCTGGCTATTTTTGGCAGTGTAGTTAGCTGGAGCCCGTAAAACAAAAAATGCACATAAAGACCATGGAAAAAATGTTTACCATTCCCTTTAAACAGCATTCACCTGTTATGTAACTGACCACTAGTAAATTTGATCCTTTTAAGAGCTGTCTATTAAAGTTCAAAGTTCGCCTGAAGTAGACAGTAGGGCTGTTGACATTCAAGTACCCGATAAGACTGTATGGTATATACATGAACTGCAGCGAATCAACTTTGAAAATAACCACCTAACAAACCTATAAAACTCTCCCGGAAATTAGAAAAAGCTGACATACTACACATTTTTATCCGGACATTTGGCGCCTATACTCACCTACGGATCCCAGTGTATCCGAGGCTAACAGAAGTGAGTTATTAACAACCATTTCCGGCATTTACTGTCAGTTTGCTAAAATGTATCATTACGTCTTGCCTGGTACTCCTATCCGGTGAACGGAGACAGCAATAAAGTCGTCGCGTGGAATAAATATATATTAATCTTCAAGCACATACTATGTACGCTGCATTACTGTGCAAGATTTCGTGGACTTACAACGGTAGTGCCGTTTTACATGAGAATTAAAGTAAGTACGTCACAATGCGATCGGATACCCGCATAAACAAGTATACTCACTCGTCAGTTAAACAAGGAAAAGAATGTTTTCAACTAATGATCATTCGGTTGTAATCTATATCGGAGGTCTTTCAAGTAGCCATCAGGACAGAACTGGGTTTCTCACTTAAAAGTAAACTGTTTACTTCAAACGTAACGTCAATTTAAAAACCATTGAGAAAATTCGAAAAACAAACGAACTAGAGTTTGCTACCGCATTTCGGAATGTTAGCAGACTGTTCCTTGTTATATATTTGTCGACATCAGATGACCCGTTTCTAAACGTATTGTGAAAATATTAACACTACCGAATTAGCACATGAAAACCGTTAGTTACAATGATTTAAGGATGATGTCCCTGTTGCCGAACACTAACTTATAGAAGTAACGCAACTATTCTAGAAAATTCAGCCGACTGCCTTACTATTTGTTTCGGCACAAGCAAACACCTACGATTAACTCAACAGAAGCAAAGATGAGGCTCGATCTTTTTGGAAATATTTCACCTGAATCCGAATGCCCTGACTAAGTATGAGTAATTTACATCACTTAATAGTCCGGAATATTTATAAGTATTCAGCTAACGG
>LOND01007366.1:13383-28164 GCA_014220965.1 Paragonimus kellicotti | reverse complement strand
ATATTGGATCGTGCACTACCGCTGTGGCACATATCGTTATGAGAAGTCTGCTCTGAACACTCACACGACTTCCAAGTTGGACGGGCAAGTATTTATCCCAGGAATAGACGTCTGAGTGTAGCCGATGAGCAGCATGTCTTAGGGATGATGGAGAATTTCAAAAGTACGCGAGAGATGAAGATATACGTTAAAAATAAATTCGGAATTCAGGTGCATTCCGACGATTTGCGCAACCTACGTAAGAAGCAGGGTAAGGTAGACTCTCGTAATGAACTTATTAAGTTGCCCGACCTATTGAAGGCAATGGGACACTATTGTTTTTGTTGAGGGAAAACTTTTGCGGTTTGCTTTCTTCGTACCGAAAGGTTCCTTCCGACTATGTCCTACATTTACGGACGTCATTTTAGCTGACGCCACACACCAGTTAAATTACGGTGGCTTCATACTGTGGCACGCCATGTTGGTTGATGTAACTGGTGTAGGTGTGACGTTTTTTACGCATTGATGCCTAATGAAACGACAGCCAGTTACCGAATAGTTTTAGAACGTATGTTGAAAATGTTGCCCTGCACGTCCGCTGTTCAAACCTTCGTGGTTGATCGTTCACCTGCGCAGTGGCGAGCTATCCGCGAAGTTTACCCAAGGTGTGCCACCGTATTTTGTAGGTTTCATTTAATGAATGACGTCTCCCGGCGCTGTCGTCACTTGGTAGGCTTAGACACGTTCCAAAGGAACCGTATATATCAATGGACGCGCAATATGATATTCACGGGAGACGTATCACAGTTTAACAAGTCACTGCAGGCTATAAAGTCTGTAAGTATGGAGGCTTTCAATTACCTGTGTAGAACGTGGTTGGTCTGTAAATCAGGATGGGCGTCTCATTTGTTGAAAGGAACCGTTCTTTTGGGTAACCATACCACCAACAGGGTGGAGAACGAGAATAGGCACATTAAAAGTGCAGTGTGTGAACGGTCGACGGTGTATGCGTTATTCAAACGTATTGTTGAACGTTCGAACAGTATGTTTGCTGATCGCCTGTGCGCTGCTGGCATTGAACGCATGAAAGTGTTTGAACCACCAGCGGGATATGCACACCTCTCTCCATTTCTGAAACCTTTATCGGAATATGCGAGAGGTGTTTTCCTTAGACACTATGACAGTAGTAACATAGAGGACGTAGTTTATGAGAAAGGGATATGGAATGTTCGATGTACCAAACAAAGAACGTTTCACGTTGTCATCGCTGGAAACAGTAGATGCGATTGTTGCTTCTTTTCCCAGTGGCTGATACCATGTAGCCATATTGTGGCGGTTTTCCGCGCGATTGACAGACCGATAGGGGGATTAGCGGTAAGGTGTAGGTGGGCACTACCGGCCACTGTTCCCACTGACGTTGCAACTACTGAAGTGCCTGAACCCGTAGTAATCATGCCCGTCCCTGTGGCACATTCGCGTCTGGATAGGATTAGGAACGCGGAGGACGTATGCCAAGATATGGCTGTTACGTTGGGTTGTATGAGTGATGAAAATAATAACAAGCATGTAGCTGCACTTCGTGGTATAAATGAGTTGTTATCGAAGCATCCGGACCTCATACTGCACTGTTCACTCCCTGGACGAGAGACTGTGCAAATAAGCGGTAGAAAGTCGTTTGATAACTTGTGGCCGGAGAAAAGGGCACGACCAGTCGATGACTGGTACGACTGCTTCTCTGTTCCAGCGGAAGGGTCACAAATAAAACGGGTCAGGAAATGCCTTATCATTAACTCAAATATCCTTTTCTGTAGCATTGTCCTCACCGTAGCTGATTATTACCTACCCACCCCAATTTGATCAACTACGAGGCGATGCGTGAGTCCGGTGAATTCAGTCATATTTTTGCCATTCCGGAAACGTGTGCATCACATGTTTCCACAGGGCGTAGGAAGTCCACACTTGGAAGTCGAGTGATTGATGACAGTTGCCACAGATTGAAGTTGTAATAGACCCGTTAGAAGCAGCAGGTTTCAGGAATATTACTAAGGGAGACCTAAAGCAATTTAAAATCAAGATGAGGAAACGTATTGTAAGAAAGATGATCCTTAAACCTTGTAAACCATGACGTTCGCCAGATTTGCTGACTACAAGAGAATTCCGTGGCACCTGGACGAGGACAACGTCAACTGGGTCCAGTGCTGTCAGTGTTCACGTTGGTACCATCATTCGTGTGCCAGCTATCGGCAATCAGAAGTCAACTTCATCTGCGTGGACTACGAGACTATTGAGAACACCACATAAAGTTCATAACCACGCGCTCATCAGGATAAAGGGAACAATCCCGTTGTCCCTTTCGAGGAGAACAAACATGGCCCCCATGGCTCTCCTCGGAGCACCAACAACATGATTCAACATCAGCCACGCTCATTTATTGTTATCTTGCGCATGACTGGTCACTGAGGGCAGACAATGAGTTCCATCATGTCTCACCTCAGTGGCTGTCTTAAAGAAGCATAAACGATTGGGCATGTAGAATTTCGTGGGCAGACGATGAAGTCCATTGCGTATTACTTCAGGGGCAACCTCATAATTGCATGAGCGATTTGGCATGTAGTATATATATACACATACATGCATTATTGTATACATATATATGTACACCGTGCTTATGGGCATGTGCATACAGCATGATGTATATATATATATATTACATGTACTTATATGTATGTTTATATGCATACCATTTTGAGCCTCTGGGAGCAGGTGTAATTTATATGTATTGTAGTGACCAGCAGTCGTGTGGCTTCTCTAAGGATCTCGGCTGCAACCATGTTTTCCCGCTTGTTTGTTCTGTACGCATGATTCTGTGTACGCCTGCTATAGGAGGCCTGATATGAACTCAGTGCCACTTTCTTCAGTCGTGCAACTAATTGCACGCAGTGAACGCTTGTCCTTTCCCTGACGACTCATCTACTATTCCATTCTTCAAGGTCGTTTAACCCGAACCTTTTCGAGCGTTGTTTAACGCACTCGAAGGTTCCACGCACTTTTCGCTTGGCGCGCTTTTGAGTGCCGCCGAGTGGGCGGTAGCCCACCTCGCGATTCTTTTCTTTCTTCTCTTGGTTGCTGCCGTTGGTCCCAGACTAGGCTAGAGCTAACTACTTATCATATTTCCAAACATTGCTGGAAATATACGGTTTGTTTCTAAACCCCACTGCGTTCTCTAGTTCGATGCCTGTTGGGACTACGTTTCGATTGCTCTTCAGGAAAGCGTTTTAAATTGTTAGTGGACGAGGGTCTAGCGCATACCCACTTGTCCACGACAGCATATGTATATATTTGTCCACATATATATAATTATATAAATGTATACGATATACATCTATACATACTCATTCATTTATTCACAAATATGTGACTATATATAATCACGTGTATATGTGTAATCATGTATACATGTCTGTGCATATATCTAAATTTCATATTTACATATGTAACTTATGTCATTCAAACTACCTTGATGAATCTGACATGGACAATAATGTGTTTGTGTGCACACGTGAACTCATATATATACTTATATAGAAGTATACATATATATTCACATGTGTATATATACCTCACATTTATACGGAGTAATTAATATATAGTGATGTATGTATATCATATTAACGTATATATGTAAATATATATATTCAAATATACATGTTATTACAATATGCTCACGTTTGCACGAATACATACACATACGCGTATGTGCACATATCTGTATATACACACACGACTCTAATCTACATATATGCATGTTCATATATGTAATATTACATTTGCAGGTGTTACTGACTTAATTTTTCAACAACCCATGGGAAACTTTGGCTGCAAGTTCATTGAGCTTATTATCAGGAGGTTGGAAAACATTTTCGCGGGTGTGAAGGGAACCCGGCTCCCGGTTTACAGCAGCTGAATTTATGGGTTTTGAGCGGCCTTGGGCCTAGGCCATTCAACGGACCAATCAGAGGCGAGCGCGAATTCTCGAAGTTTCGAGAATTCTGGCGGCATTCAAATTCCCCAAAATGAAAAATCCATTTGTCTTGGCAACTAAGGTGAAGTTGTGAGACAAACTGCTCTTTCCGCCACACCTACCCTGTTAGGTATCATCTTTAACGCCATTGACGGGGATCGAGCTGCATTGGACAGGTGGGCTTGCGTTTGCGGTCCGTCCATCGCCTTGGTTGCAAAGCCGACAGCTCTCTGCTCGGTCTAGGGATTGAGGTTGCTGAAGTACCCGTTGCGGGGATTTATCCGATGGACGCCTGATCTCAAAGGTGTGAAGTAGTCGGTCCAAGGGCAATTAATTCTGAACTTGCCCAGCGTTTGAGGAACGGCGTGGGTGATTTCGGTTCCGGTTGAACGCCCAGATGTCGCTTCCTACGTTGACATCCTGGAAAACCTCGCCCTTCCGATGCTGGACTTTTGCCGCTACCCGGTGTGGGCGACCTAGACGATGCATAGACTAGATCGCCGAGTGCTGCCACATATCTCCCGGGCGTTTTTCCACTGGAATCATCGCGTCAAATTTCGTCCTCAGCTTGCGGCCCATGAGAGCTTCTGCAGGCGAGAGTCCATTGGGAGTCGCCGGATTCGGGGTGGTTCGGTAAGTGAGCAAGAACCTTTGCAGCACTTCTTCCGTCGGTCCCTCCCCGCGAGACTTCATAAGGGCTCTCTTGAAAGTGTCGACGAAGCGTTCGACTTGACCATTGGATTGAGGGTGGTATGGTGGTGAATGCAGATGACGGATGTTGTTCTGGATACAGAACTCCTTGAACTGGACCGAGGTAAACTGCGATCCATTGTCCGAAACAAGCGTCTCCGGCAGACCATGTTGGCTGAAAATCCGTCGAAGGTTGTTGGTGGTAGGTGAAGTTGAAGCTGCGTCAGTGGGACGATCTCAGGCCACTTGGAGTATGCATCCACCAGGATGAGGTATACCATACCGTCAATGGGTCCTGCAAAATCCACATGGAGGCGTGACCACGGATGTTCGGGTTGCTTCCATGGCTGAGGCTCGACGCGCGGCGGGTTCTTGGCGGCTTCGCGGCAGCGGCTGCATTGCTTAACCAGATCTTCAATCTAACTGCTGATCCCAGGCCGGTAGGCGTATCCCCTGGCTTCTGTACGTACTGCACCGGGGTGTCCCGAATAAAACTGTCAGAAAAAAGATTGGCAAAGCAAAGGGGAATGACGACTCGGTCGACGAACATAGGACAGGAGTCGACGACTGAGAGGGATTCGCGTCGTTAGGTAGAGCTGGCGCAGTTCACCGGATGGTGGAGTTGATGGCCATCTGGTTTGGACGTATGTGATTGCTTGTTGCAGCACGCGGTCAGTTTTCCGAAGCGAGTTTGACCTCAGACGCCGTAGTTGGAGTTGCACGGATGGCATCGAGAAGTGTTTAACGTACATCGTTCTCAATGGATACAGCGGCAATAACCGTGTCTTCTTCAACGGGATGCTGGTTGCTGATGAGTCGCGAAAGGCGTCAGCCTGGCCGAAATCCTCAGTTCGACGATAGCAGATGTCGAAGTCATAGTTGACGAGGATGGTGGCCCAGCGCTGCAGTCGGCTGGCAGAGTATACAGGTATGCCCTTCTTTGAACCGAAGATGGAAAGAAGTGGCTTGTGGTCCGTTAGAAGGGTAAAGTGGCGGCCGTAGATCATCTTGTGAAACTTTTTCACCGCGAAGATGAGTGCCAAAGCTTCCTTCTCAACTTGACCATAATTCTTCTCTGCCTCTGTGAGAGTGCGTGCAGCGTGCATAACAGCTTTCTCAGATCCGTCGGGGAAGACGTGAGAGATCACGGCGCCAACACCAAAGTTGGAGGCATCTGCCGCTACGACGATAGGGAGGCTGGGATCGAAGTGAGTCAGCAAAAGTTCTGATCCCAGCATGGACTTGATCTTGTCGAAGGCTCGTGCGCACTCCGGAGACCAGTGCCATTGTGTGTCCTTCCTGAGAAGTTGGTTCAGAGGCGCTCGGACGTCATGCAGCGAAGGCAAGAAAGAGCCGTAATGACTGACGAGACCCAGGAACGAACGAAGCGATGAAACATCCTTCGGAGGTGGCATGTGCTGGATGGCACGAACGTTCTCGGGGTCTGGACGGCGGCCGGTAGCGTTGAAGACGAAACCGAGGTATTTGATGGACGACATGAAAAACTGGCACTTGTCTGCTCGAAGCCGAAACCCGTAATCTTGGACGCGGTGGAGAACGGCCGCGCTTCGTTCCAGAAGGTCGTCATGCGATTATGCAATTGCCCAGTTAATTGCACTTTACCACCACAGGCGCTGGTGGCGGAATGGGATGTCAGCTGGACTGGCGGACGGCCGATTGACTTCCACAGTCGGTTGGAAATGATCGTGATGTCGGACGCAGTGTCAAGCTGGAGACGAGCTGGGTGCCCGTTGATCAGTACGGACACGAACTTCTGCGTGAGGTGACATCGACTTTGAAGGAGGCAAGCAAGCTGCTGGACCTGGCGATTGGTTTGGAATGATGTGAGCGTGGCCGCTTGTTAGTTGCGCGTTGACTGCCCGACGTGCGTGACTGACAGTAGCCGTCCTTGTGGCCCACCTTTTTGCAACGTTGACAGCGGTGTTGCTTGAAGGGGCAGTAACGCGTGTAGTGCCATGCGCCGCAATGCCAACAAGGAGAGGGCGGCGTCTTCTTGGAGGCAGGAGTTCACTGGGCGGTTCGTTGGGGAGGTTTGTTGCTGTTGCCTTGGACATGCGACTGTGTTGACAGCAGTTGAGGACTGAGCAGGATTCTGGACCAAGGCAGAGTCATGTTTCAGTTGAGCAGTCGATGGCCTTCAGCAGTGAGGTTCTGAAGGGTCACTGGCTCGTCTCGTCGGATCCGACTGGGTGGGCGCGTACGACGTTTGGCCCCATTGGGGGACCGGCGGCCGCAAATAAAGACGAAGAACTTAAACTTATCCTCCGTGAGGGAGGATAGCTTGAACCGCTCGCATTCACGGTTCACGATGCCAGCATAGGTGACAAGGTCGTCAGAGTCTCGCTTGGTCAGCTTGAGGCAGTGGTACCGCAAGTTGAATAGAGAAGACTGGTCACCGAATATCTGCGACAGGATATTGACCGTCTCATTGAAGCTGATGTTGTGTCCACAACTGCTACAGTTTGATTATGATGCTGGTTAGTGTTACGGACCCCTTGGCAGAAAAGACGCAAGAACAAACGTATCTCGATCACGAACGAACGCAACGATATCGCAAAACTGCACGAAAATCAGAGCGCAAATATCGGAACCCAACTCTCGCAACTTAGAACCCCAACAAGTAAGGAAAAGACGGCCTTCAAACGAGCTATATTTGCTGCTCAGCTGGAAAGCAAAATAGTGGTTCGCAGCAGTTGTACATAAGGATTTTGAACGGCCTTGGGCGTAGATTACCTAACGGACCAATCGGAAGCGAGCGCCAATTCTCGAATGTTCGAGAATGCTGGCGGGCATTCGAATTACCAGAAATGGGAGAACTCGTTTTTCTTGGCCAGTAAGGTGAACTTTTGGAAATAGGTGCCTTCTTACAACAGAAGTTTATCAGAACTGGTGCTTTTCTCCGAAAAATTCCAACCTTCTTCCAACCCCCACCTTGAAGACCAGAAGTCAGTGGCTTTTCGGACCTCTAAATATTGGCCTGCCTGGCATGAGTGACTCTATCGGTGTGGTGATCACACCGTCCAGTTTAGCCCAATAGGTCATCGAGATGCGCAAGCCGTCAGCATCGCGTCAGGGTCTCTTCTGGTTGTGACAGCGTTGCGGATTTTAGCAAGCTGAACACCTGGTGGGTAGAAAACTGTGTTGGTGTTCGGCAGGCTGCGAATAAAGGAACTATCTAACGCCTGGAAGTTCACAAGGATGCTGGAAGATAGCTAGAGCTGGAGGCTCGAGTTTTCGGGTGATTTCGGCCGTACACTACGGTTGATGACTTGACCACGAATAACAGGCGACCGCTGTGAACGTAGTATGAACAAACTTTAAGGATACTGTGTTGCGGCAGACAGAAAAGCAAACCTCACAACAACGTCTTCGAACTGAACCGGAGCGATTCACAGATCTCCAAGTGCTCCCTATGTGGTTCTGTCAAACAATCATTAAAAGAATCAAAAGGTCCCGTTACGGCGAAATGCAACACGAACTTCCATCCCAAACCAGTAACTATCCGGCCGCACTATCAACCTCCGAACCGCTTGCTACGGCTATTCTGTATGTATCTGTCTACTCAACTGTAGTTGGCCGAGATGATGAAATGTCCGTCCGCAGAACAAGCGGATGCTACACCACACTTATTATTCCATCACTTCTCTCTTCTAACTACGGCTTCTAATAGACATGTTACACTGCTATCCAGTTTACGCTAACAACCTTTGCGTAACCGATTTCTATTTGTCAGACGTTTACCAAGAATGTGCCTCCCAGGAAGTCCGGGGGAAAAGGAGTACTGTAAAATATCCCCCATTTATTACTTCATTCAATTTCAGACTGCTTGAATAACGTTATTCATGGCTGCTACAAGAGGTACACACATGCTGTATCCTTGGTTGATTGAATTTCATCCTGACCTCTGAAATTTTCCCAACCTCACATCGAACAGTTTACTTTCCACATGTGCAACCGTGTGGCTTAAGAAACCCGAACATTTTTTGTGTATTCTGTCAGGAGGGCGGTGTGCAGGGCGTTAAAGGTCTCCGGTTGCGTGCGGCAGAACAGTGTCGTAGTGTTCAGTCGGTTCATCTGGCCTCTTCCTGGAGTTTTTGGTCAGCAGATAACGTAATTCCCGAAAACGCAAAACCCTGGCTTGGCTTGATCCAGACGGGATGTATAAGTGTAAGAACTGTTGAACAGATTACCAAGTCACTGAGTGTTTGCCATTGAAGCTCCCTGGTGTTTTGCTTGCGCTGTGCATTGCTGTGGTTCCGAAGTGGTGAATGGATTTCATAATAGTGGGAGCTGGTACCAGTCACGCACAACTTGTTTCACTTGAAGGGCCTCCACCGTTCTGCCGTGTATGCCTGGTTTTGGAATGCTAGGTTTCAGTGGGGGACGTGGAACTCCTCGGCACACTATCTCTGTCAGCACTGTTTTCAGCCGGCTCCAGTGCTGATCTACTAAGGTGAATATTGTGACCACTGAGCGGAACTTACGAATTCATTCTAAGAAGTCCCAACGAGTGAAACATTCAGACTTATGTACCCCGCTGCGTAAGCGACCGGAAACTAAATGATGCCATGACCATCAGTTCCAAAAGGTACGAAAATTATTATGACTTGCGCGCGGATCACGGAAGCCCAACTGTCAGCGGAAGTTTTAGCGTTACCACGCGCGGCCAACAAGAAGTAGAAACGGCTGCCATACAAAAATACGATATGCAGCTCGCGAACGCGTGGAACAGAATGTGACCATATCAAAAACCCCGGTAGACCACAAAAGACCTCGGCCTTCTGCCCGTACCTAACTAACTTTCCAACCAACTCGAGGGATGGCTGCTATCAGCAGAAGGTTTGTACGCCCATGCCGCTGTCATGCTTGTTTATTGGCTATGACGTCTATAAAGCGACCCCGACCGACTGGCATGAATTGTCACGGAAAGTTTTACGGTGGCTGGTCACAGGCCGACCCCTTCGGGCTTTTGGAGATTGAAGCATGTTGGATGAGGTGTGGAACCCGACTGAAGAATTTCACGCAGTTATAGTCTCAATGGGGACATCAAGGACTATTGTTTTACGGCATTAGTACACATTTCGGCCGGTCGTACGACTGTCTGCATAAGCAGGTTCAAGTCGTCAGAACCGCTTGAATGGATGACAGGGAGCACATAAGAAAGCATTACTTAAGGCGCTCTACCAGAAGCATGTTTGGTAGCCGGTCGATCAGGATAGACTCGAATATCCTAAGAAAGATATCTCCCAGATTCAGTTCAGGAAGATAAGCTAAGTCTATCATTTTCCCGGAATCAAAGGTCAGAGTTTGGGACTGGTAATTGAAAAACACAAGGCAGTCGCAGATTGATGCCGACCATCAGAGACCCCGAAAAACCAAAAGACAAATCTTGGGTAGGAACATTATACGCTGTCGGCGGACATCTTTGCTTGAGACTCATCATCCCATTCAAGTTCTACCTTCAGTGTGCGAGAAAGAGCACCAGCTGTTGTGCTGAGGCGGACGAACTCCGGTGTTCGGGCGTAAGATGCTTTTAAATGAGCGCATATTCCCGGTTACGCGGCAATACAATGAGATCCCCTTTCTGCAACAGAGTTGCTCTTTGAGTCAGGTAAATTTAGCCCAATAACGGACCTGCATGAGAGAGCGCGCGGAGCATATGTGTCGACACGCTGTGAACTTCACTTCCCAAGTTGTATTTACAGGACTCTGTGTAGGGAAGTGTGAGAGGCTTTGAGTTAAAGCTGCGCTGTAAGCCTCCATCACACCTGAACTTCTGCTTGGAGGTATTCTCAGAACGGGCGGAGTTTAAGAGTTTTGGGGTTTCTTAGCAGGTTGAAGTTAGTGTAGACTGAGAGTCTGTTACGTGCATATTGATATACTGCGGGTGGACGGCTAGTAGGAGGCTCATTTTCGTTGGTGGTTCCCGACGCGGTTCTACTCAGTGTACGATTTTAGAGTAGGACTGGGGATGCACGAACTGGATCAGATAACATGAACCTCGGTCACGGGGATGGCGGTTCGCTGGTTATAATACGGGGAGGAGACCGCTCCAAGTCTTGACGATGACACGAAACCAATCGGTGCCGAGTCGCTAAAGGCAGCGATGGTACTTGGGGCCATTAAGTTATCACACAAAAGCTAGGGTCTAGGAATCGCCGTGGCAAGATGTAGCCAACTAGTCGTTAAACGGCGGACGTTGTTACTCAGATACTTGCTTTGTGTGTGGGCTTCACACGTTGTAATAGAAAAGCTAGGACTCTGCGTGCCACAAGCAGTTGGACATCCTTTAAAGCGAAACAACCCTTTTCCGTAACAAAGTTGAACAGAGGAATCAGAAGGAGTTTTCGCAAAATGCATCTCTCGAGTATTGTTCGAGACATCTCATCGGACACATACTGCAGTCATGAGTTTATATAGTGAAGGTTAGTGGACATTGTGAAGCTAAACAACAAAATCAACAACCCACGGTTGGCGGCATCCGAAACGGATTAGCCTGTCACAGTGACCGAAGCCAGAGGACGCCTGCGCTTCAAACCATCACCCCAAGTGGCTTGCGCTGCACCACTTGCGGTTCCACCACACACCACGTATCCGGTGTAAACCCGAAGGAATAAGACCAGTAGGTGTGTGAGTGAGGCCTTTGTGTCCAGCCGGCCAATGCTGGTTAGCCAATTGAATGGCTAGCAGGAAAAGGAAACCCTTATCTCTCGGAAAATAAACAGAGAGACTACAATGACAAGATCTAAACTGAGAAGAAAGATATGTAAAATGTAATACAAGAAGCATTTCAGTATACGAGTGAATGTTAGTGCATTCTAGAGAGCATTAAGATGAAGAACAAAACTCAGAGTGGACTACGAAAAGAACGGGCAGAATGATTAATCATATAACACACCAACAAAGCTGAAGATAAGAATGGGTAGAAGACCGCAGACACCCAGGTTTCTGAAAAGAGGAGCGGATTAGTTGCCAAACGACCATGGTCTTGGTCGATGCAATCATTAACAGAAATAGAATGGATATACTGATATGACCTACCTGAGCCTAACGTACTCGTCGTCTCTTCGCCGACGGTGCACTATGAGTACGCTGGTGACCTACTAATCCGAGGCGGCCAGCGCATTCACGGCCGCACACATCGCAACGCCATATAGTCATGTCATCGGCAAGACGAACAACACGTCAGGCAGACAGACATTCATCGAGAACAGTATAAAAACGACCATACCACAGCAGGCCAGCTGTATTTACTTGCGCAATTATTTATATACTGTTTCCAATTCCCATCGTGAATTGCGTTGCAGAGCATGGCGACGGGAAACTTCCGAGGTTTCCCTTATATATGTTTGAAATCTAGTCTTGAACGCGTCAAACTTCGAAGCCAAAATTACCTCTTCTCGTAGGCTGTTCCAGAAGGGGACCACACTGAGTGCAAACAAATGACGTCCACAAAGCAAACTTAGCGTTGACCGTGAAGACACTGACTATTTCCTTTTGAACTTACGCGTTCAGCTAAATAGGTTAGCACTAGGGATTAGAGTCAGTTAACTTCTTGTAGGCTAGGGTGATATCTCTTCCTATCCGTCGCAACTCTAGATTAAACAGACTCGAACCTGGGAGTGTGTTCTGTTAACTGGGATATCGAAGGCCCCAAATGCGCTTTGCAGCCTAGCGAGCAGTAACACATTCTTACGAAGGTGAAGAGAAAATCGTTAATAATTAATTGTAGCATTGGACAAACTAAGGTTGAATAAACGGAAGTATATTTTTCCCGGATGAGGCAAACTAGGCTACGATTAATGAATGTAGGGACACTGGTAGACATGCGTGCCATCGTTCTGTAGTTGACGAAGACGCCTAGATCCTGGGTGACAATATACCCTAAAACTTTATCCTGTTCAGAGATAAAGACTGATATCTTCAAGGTGACACGAGGTCGCACTGTTATCACCACGACTCAGGGGTATACACTTCGTCGCGTTCAGCGGCACTTTGTTTAACCTACACCTGTTACGAGGTGCGTCAAGCTCTGATTGTAGGCTATGTTCTTCGGAAGTGTCTCCAATAAATCGCCAAAGCTTTTTTGTCCGTGTACAACAGAGCGCTTGAAGATGGGGCAGAGGTATTGCATTGACGTATGGGATGAACAACAACGATGCCAAAATTGATATCCACTGCATCCCAAACCAGGCTTTTCGGGTCGTTTAGTAAGAGTCATTAACTCGGACAGAGATGTTGCCTCCATACAGACAGGCCCCTAACCATCACAGCAGATTTTCTCCAATTCCGTACCACTGGATGTGGTCTACCTTGTAGACGGTTTTCGAGAAGCCCAGCAGGATGATATCCACCCGGTCCCAGAATCAACTGATTTAGTTTATTTACCAAGAACAGTCATTAGATTGGTGACGTATGAGTAACACTCTCTGAAACCATGCTGTTGACAGGTGATCCGTTCGCGTGTGGGGAGATGTTGTCAGATGGCGTCGTCGATAACGCTTCCCGTTACTTCTGAACAGACTTTGAAAAGGGAAATGTGTCGGTGATTGGAAACCATGTTACGAGCACCACCCTTGTGGAGCGGCATTAATTCGCGTTGATTCTAGTCAGCAAGACAACTATGACATCAGGTAGACTGTCAACACAGCATTTCAGCAGTCTTGATGGCACGATGTTGGAACCCGGAGACTTGCTAGGCCGCAATTTCAAGTTTGAAAGAAATATTGACAGAACCAAAATCTACGTCGTTCAGGAAAGAAAGTTCACCGGGCATGGGGGTTTCGTAGAGGACCGTAGCATTCCTCAGAAACGTCCTTTCAATCGCATCAACAATGATCCACGCTGTCTCCAGGTTGTCGAAAGGCAGGCCAGAATATATACGTAGAAAAGAAATACATCGTTTAACTGAGGCTTTTTTGGACAAACGGTTATGAAACCAATTGGGATTCTATCTTAGCAGGTGGGTGGCAATTGATTCCATTTCAATTTTTAAATATGAGCTGCCCCATTACACTCGTTTCTCTTAAGTTCATGTTTAGGTTGAGAGATTCCGAGGTTTATATTAACTTAGTCAAGCTTTTCAGCGGTGCACCCATCGATATACGAGTTCGAGCCCGGAGACTGTAAGCGACCGAATCAAGTCGGATTTTATTGTTAGATGTCAAACGGTTTTCTGTTGAACTGAACTGTAGACACTGAAAACGGGGTGTAGTACTAATCTTGGGGAAAACAATAAAAACCATAAACAAAATAAGGTTACCAACATAAAGATGTTTTATGCAAGTAGAAATTATGCAATGCTTCGAAGCGACCTCTAGAAAAAAGATTCTAGCGACGTCATAATAAAGACTGTTCCAATGGTTAATCATGCTATAAGGAAAAAATTGCTGCCTAAGGAGGATCTGAGAGATAAGCTTGAAGGATTTCCTGCTATGTCATTGCCGGTCGTCACCATTTGCTACGACAATAAACTGTTCGGCGAGACCTAATCTGAAGACGTGAACGAGAATCAAATCACCGCGAATTCATCAAAATCCAAGAGTCGGTTCCATTTCATACGAAATTTTCTGAAACGTCCATGAACGGAAGACAATATCAAGTTCATTTTAAATGGTACATATAGCCTGGCGGAAAAATTATTCGTCCCGATACATTTTACATTGTTTCGCTAGGCAGTGTTCGCACTTTTCTCGATGGCACGCCGCCTGACGGATCATTTATGGACGCACAGACACCTATCAACTTTGTAGCACATGTTTACAGATATGTACTGAATTACTGGAGAACGTCTACTGAAGATTATTTTATACATACGTGTGAATATGAGAGTGTATATGTATGTATGTGGTGAGCTAGATGTATGTATATCTATAAGTCCAATTATTCAGGTACGTACGCATGTATACATTCATAGGTATATAATTCTTATCATGCAACTCAGCGCATTATTGCTTTTCCCCTCTCTATGTAAATATATACACTTCTGTATAACTAAACCTATAACTTATGCATCAAAGTCATCAAGTTATCTGACAACGGATTTATTTATCCGCCAACCGGAAACTTCG